>CM038628.1:46989351-47027572 GCA_021554675.1 Leuciscus idus | reverse complement strand
TGTGTGTGTCTGTGTGTGTGTGTGTGAGAGAGAGTGAGTGAGTGTGTGTGTCTGTGTGTGTATGAGAGAGAGAGTGAGTTTCACTGCTGCAATGAAGGTGGTAAATGACGTTTTTGTTACACTTGACAAGAAGCAACATTCGGCATTACTCTTTATTGACCTACAGGTCCAAAAGCTTTCGATACAGTTGATCAGGAAGTTTTGAAACTTACTTATTAACTCAGGACTTTCAGAGCAAGCAGTTGCTTGGTTCTCAAATTACCTTAGTGATAGGTCTCAGTGTATTAGATGTGATGGTCTATGTTCCAGTACTGTAGCAGTCACTAAGGGTGTACCACAGGGCTCTGTATTAGGTCCACTTTTATTCACTTTTTACATAAACAGTATGGGTCAAAATGTGTTAAATGCTAATCTTCATTTTTATACTGATGATACTGTCATATATTGCAGTACGTCAACTCTTATACAAGCAATTGAATATTTGCAAAATGCGTTTATTGAAGTCCAAAACACCCTTATGCAGCTGAAATTAGTTTTAAATGGAGATAAGACCAAACTTATGTTGTTTACTAAATCTAGGACCAGGCCACAAAGCCTCCCTCCGATCGTCACTACGGGGGGAAGTGAAATAGAGGTTGTTAACTCCTATAAATACCTGGGTCTTTTGATTGATGACTCCCTGACAGTTAAACCACATGTGCTGTACCTGGTGAAGAAGCTGAGGCTAAAATTGGGTTTTTATTTTCGAAATAAGTTGTGTTTTTCTTTTAATGTAAAAAAACGACTTGTGGCCACCACTTTCTTATCTGTTCTGGAATATGGTGATCTTTTATATATGATTGACACAGCTTACCATGCTTCAAAAGCGCTGACTCCCCACTGTGAGCTATACTCTCGGGTTGGACTCGCCACTGTGAGCTACACTCTCGGGCTGGACTCGCCACTGTGAGCTACACTCTCGGGTTGGACTCGCCACTGTGAGCTACACTCTCGGGCTGGACTCGCCACTGTGAGATACACTCTCGGGTTGGACTCGCCACTGTGAGCTACACTCTCGGGCTGGACTCGCCACTGTGAGCTACACTCTCGGGCTGGACTCGCCACTGTGAGATACACTCTCGGGCTGGACTCGCCACTGTGAGCTACACTCTCGGGCTGGACTCGCCACTGTGAGCTACACTCTCGGGCTGGACTCGCCACTGTGAGCTACACTCTCGGGTTGGACTCGCCACTGTGAGCTACACTCTCGGGCTGGACTCGCCACTGTGAGATACACTCTCGGGTTGGACTCGCCACTGTGAGCTACACTCTCGGGCTGGACTCGCCACTGTGAGCTACACTCTCGGGCTGGACTCGCCACTGTGAGATACACTCTCGGGCTGGACTCGCCACTGTGAGCTACACTCTCGGGCTGGACTCGCCACTGTGAGATACACTCTCGGGCTGGACTCGCCACTGTGAGCTACACTCTCGGGCTGGACTCGCCACTGTGAGCTACACTCTCGGGCTGGACTCGCCACTGTGAGCTATACTCTCGGGCTGGACTCGCCACTGTGAGCTAGACGTAGAGGCAGATGCCTTAATATGTAAACGTTTTTAGATTGTAAAAATGATTTTAAATGATTTTATGAAGTGTTAGTTTTAGTTTTCTGTTATTTGTCTGTATCTATGTGTTTGTATTATTTTGTATATGCTGCTGCCTGTCTTGGCCAGGTCAGCCTTGCAAAAGAGGTTCTTAATCTCAATGGGATTCTCCTGGTTAAATAAAGGTTTAAATAAAAACATTAACAAATATTTACAATATTTATTTATTTTAAATGTATATTTAATGGTATATCTGTTATAATGCTTTTTTTTGGTATTCCTACATAATTTATCTTTGGAATATATATAGTTGCAATATGTCATGTAGTGTTAGCATTCATAATGCCTGATGTTACTGGTCTTACTGTGAACAATTCCTCCATGCATTTTGTATTTTTCTTTTATTTAATCAAATCTCAGGTTTGTCGTCTGATGTTTGCAGTGCTCACTTTTCATCATCCAATCAAAACATCATGGATTAAATCAAGTCCTGCCCTATAGTTGTGCATGTGCGATGACACTCTGGACTTGGAAAGTACTGGTGTTTCAGGAAGAGTTGCGATTCACCAAACTCAGGGTTAGAGCGGCTGAGGCGTGATGAACTTATCATCTCTTTTGCTGCATATGATTGTCACTGAGTGACAGATTATTAAGCGGTGATTGAAACCCTCAGCCAGCGGCTTCATGTCAGAGGAGAAGCCTCCACAGATGAATTGTGTGTGTGTGTGTGTGTGTTTAAATGAGTGATTGTCAGGCTCGTGACCTGGGGAGGGAGCAGCATTCCAGTGTGCCAGTGCCGACACATCCAGCTCCGTGTGTGTGTGTGTGTGTGTGAGTGTGTGAGGGGAGACTCCATTCAAAGCGCCACACTACCATATACTCTTACAACCTCTACATATCTTTACCGAGTTCAGACAGAAATTTGCTCACTAGCACTTCCACTTGCATCCCTTCTGTTGCCTGAAGACAGACCCTAACTAACTATTTAATATCTTACCATGATTCATTATTATATTTAATTCAAAAACAAATAATTTCAGTTACTGTTATTATACACGCTATGAAAACTTTACCTCAGTGAACTGAACCTGTACTCTTACAGTGAGGCTGTAACGCAACACTTCTTCGTGTGTGTTAGTGTGTGTGAAGTGTTTTGGTGCTGTGTTCTTCTCTGTAGAGAAGTGTGATGTACAGTACAGTCATGTACAGTAATTATGAGCCAACCTTTGAACAGTAGTGATTTCTGATGGAGTGTGAGATGCAGCTTTCATGCGGTTGTTTTTCTGTAGACTTTGAATATAATTTGACACTATTTTCTTCTTTTTTTGAGCTGATTTACAGCTGAGTTGAGCTCTGTTTGCATCATCTTATTATTCTCCTGTTATCACTGTAAAGCTGCTTTGGAACAATCTCTGTATTGTATAAAGAGCTATAAAAATAAAAGCGACTAGACTTGATTAGAGTCATAAAGGAATGGTTCATAAAATTGAAATGTCTACAAAGAGGTTGCAATTATTAGTTATTTTGGATGGCTAACAGCAACATTAGTATTGAGAAACCTGTAAATGTGTCTGTCAGAGGCAGGTTGTCTTCTCCGTGTAATCTTCCTTCATAACTGTCGTTAGAATTTTTTTCCTCACTTTTGATCAGTTAGCCTAGTCAAAAGGTTTGACTTAATGCATTATTCTCTGTCAAACTGATTTGTATATGCCTTTACACAATCCATGGACTGAATGAACCCCGTAATATTGAGTAGAAAGTGAAACAGGACAGTATTACGCTAATGTCGGAGTCTGAGGTGAGACATACCTGTGTTCCAGCGCTGAGGGACGTCGAGGAGTTTAATTAAAGGGCGGGAACTGCTTTGCGCCTGTTCTGAGGGCGGGAAGATTCTGTCACTGCAGTGTGTGCGCGCGCTCCTACAGCACTGGATTATTCCTCTCATCCGATCCTACGATTCTTTTGTGTTTAAGTTGTAACAGCAGGTGAGTGTGATGTTGTCTGATTGATTGAAACTATTAGTTTACACGTTGCACGTTTGACACTGCGCTCTTCAGTAGACTTTGTGTAAATCTGTTTCGTTCAAACTTTTACTGAAGTTAGTGAATTGTGCTGTTGTACTGATGATGTTAAGCGTGTCTGCTAAATGAGTACATGTAAACAGTGACTGAAGGGTGTGATTTTTGAGTTTTGTGTGTTTATCAGCTGAGAGGATGCGGGTTCGAGCGCTGCTGGTCCTGATACTCACGGCAGTCCTCACCGCGCATGCGCAAGGTACGCTATTTCTGTCGTTATTTCTTCTGTTTTGTGGTTTGTTTATCTGTCGATCTCTCATTGTATTGTTCTGTGATTTTATCTGTTGTGCTATCATTCAGTGTTTCTCTATGTTGCATTATCTATTGTTGTAATGTAGTTTTTTCTCTTGTTCAGTCTTATTCTATTCATATTTCATTCTTAAAATGTCCAAATAACACCTGTTGTATTTTAGGTCACCCTTTTGACTTTTGACTAACTGATCAAAAGGGAAAATTTTCACGTTTTCTGTATTAGTTCCTGACATTAGATGTTCCCTTTCACTGCTTAACATTTCCTAAAGCGTGTTGGATCTTATGAAAGGAGGCACTTCTACATGTAGTTCCTCTATGAGGCGTAAAGCGTGTTTGTACGGCGTGTTGTCAGGATCTGTAGGAGATGTTCCTATAGGAAAGGATTCCTCTGTCAGGAGAAGCTGATGACCTGGAGCTCGTCCAGCAGAAACACGTTCAGATCTGTTCCTCAAATACCTCAGGTGTCTGCAGGCTTCAGAGACACAGTTCAGTAAAACAGCCACAACTAGAGCCTTAACGTTTTGGTAATTACACTATAACAATAACGACACCGAGGAACAATATCGCTAGAGTCACTTTCAAAATGAATGTTTCCAGCTGCTGAACTATGAAGTCCGACTATAGAGAGCTGACGCGTTTAAAGCTGCAGTCGACAAAGCTGAACGTTAGAAGTTAACTAGGGCTGTCAATAGATCTCGCACCCTTATCGTGAAATTAAGCAAACATCATTTATCTTGTTTAACACGTTCATTTTGCCATCATTTGCTATATCCAGCAAAGTAAAGCTTCAGACTGAAAGGCTGCGGCTCCTAACCCGTCCTCTCTCTGCTAACGATCATTTTACTGACTAGGATCTTTGAATCTCATTCATCAAAATCAACAAATCTTTTTTTCAAGTAATTTCGTTCATTTCAGCAGAATATAATTAAAATGTTACATGTTAATAGCCAAATTCCCCAAATACATCAGATCACATTCAGAATAAGAAAGAAATGTCAATGCTAGGAAAAGGCCAAATTATTAGACACAGAAATGATGAAGTCATTGCTTTTCTGGGTCTGTTAGTTTACCTCCCGATCCGGGCCGCTCGTCCATCCCGGATCCTCATGATCTGAGCTGTGCAGTCCCGATCCGGGCCGCTCGTCCATCCCGGGATCCTCATGATCTGAGCTGTGCAGTCCCGATCCGGGCCGCTCGTCCATCCCGGGATCCTCATGATCTGATTTGAGCTGTGCAGTCCCGATCCGGGCCGCTTGTCCATCCCGGATCCTCATGATCTGAGCTGTGCAGTCCCGATCAGGGCCGCTTGTCCATCCCGGGATCCTCATGATCTGATCTGAGCTGTGCAGTCCCGATCCGAGCCGCTCGTCCATCCCGGGATCCTCATGATCTGAGCTGTGCAGTCCCGATCCGGGCCGCTCGTCCATCCCGGGATCCTCATGATCTGATCTGAGCTGTGCAGTCCCGATCCGGGCCACTGTCCATCCCGGATCCTCATGATCTGAGCTGTGCAGTCCCGATCCGGGCCGCTCGTCCATCCCGGGATCCTCATGATCTGATCTGAGCTGTGCAGTCCCGATCCGGGCCGCTTGTCCATCCCGGATCCTCATGATCTGAGCTGTGCAGTCCCGATCCGGGCCGCTCGTCCATCCCGGGATCCTCATGATCTGATCTGAGCTGTGCAGTCCCGATTCGGGCCGCTCGTCCATCCCGGAATCCTCATGATCTGAGCTCCGCAGTCCTGATCCGGGCCGCTCGTCCATCCCGGGATCCTCATAATCTGAGCTGTGCAGTCCCGATCCGGGCCGCTCGTCCATCCCGGGATCCTCATGATCTGATCTGAGCTGTGCAGTCCCGATCCGGGCCGCTCGTCCATCCCGGGATCCTCATGATCTGAGCTGTGCAGTCTGAAGGACCGGATACAGGATTGAGTAGTTCATCTCTCGAGTCTCGGGTTCGAGTCATTCAGCCTTTTGTCACGTAACTGTATGTTGTTATGTAAGTATCTGTGCTTTATCAAAGTGATTTTTCCCATCATACCGATAAAGCATGACCAACTCTTTATTACCACATTCAATATTATGGAAAAGAACCATGACAGAAATTCAAAAAATTATAAATTGTAAGAAATAAAAAAGCTACAGTTTGAGACCAGGAACACAGCATGTAATGTAAGAGTTGGGAACAAACTGACTATGCGCTTGTTTGTAAGGAAGTTTGGGAATTATGAACTCATTTCTGTGTCAATACTCTTTCATGTCACGTGACAAAAGAACGAAAGACTCAGAAGACTCGAGAGGTGAGCCAATCTTTCCTGTTTCCCGTACAGAACCCATAGGATGGTGCGCGCTCAACACAGAGTGAACGAATCACTCTCTGAGACATCGGTGTTCCCGAGTCATAAGATTCGTTCATAACCGACCCGTCACTTACGCTGGTTTGCGTATTATCTGCCGTACAGCGGTGTTTCATCAGTCTGTATCTCACACACACACACACACACACACACACACCTGAAGCCTCGCGCTCTTCAGAAACACAGAATATGACAGAGCTCGAGTTTTACTGCGAAACACACACTAATAATGTTCTCAGCCTGGTTTTCTTACATGTGCACTGATGATTGTTTGAAGTCTGGGTTAGAGTGAGGAGTTGATCTGATTACCAACAGAGAACCGGAGAAGTTTCGGGTTAAAGAGCTGGAATAGAACCGTTCTCTACCAGGGTTACAGGTGTAGGGTTAGGGTTAGGGTTAGGTTAGATGTTACAGGTGTTAGAGCTCAATGTGAGAAACTCACGACTTCTGCGATCATCTGAGTGACGTCAATTACATTAATGACGCAATTTCACTTGCTTCAGACACACACTCTCACACACACACACACACACACACACACACACACACACACACACACACACACACACACACACACTCAAACACTCTCACACACACCGAGTGGACGCGAGCCAGATGTTTTCCCGCTGTTGAGAGGAAGAGTGTTTTCAGTCGTCCTGCACTAAGGTTGGTGTTCTTCACAGTGTTTAATCTTCTGCCTGTTGCATCCGCTGATCTGAGGAAACTCTCATGACTCTTTACAGAACACAGCCTGTGTGTGTGTGTGTGTGTGTGTGTGTGTGTGTGTGTGTGTGTGTTACAGAACACGGCCTGTGCTTGTCTGTAGAGACATGAGTGTGTGTGTGTGACGGGAACTGCCTGCTGACTGAGACACAAACTCTGGTTTGTGGGATCATTCAGTGTTGAGAAGAGTGTGTGTGTGTGTGTGTGTGTGCATGTATTTGTGTGTTCAGCTGTCAGACGGTGACTGTGGTTTTTCCAGTGCCGTAGATTGATGCTCTTTACATCTACACAAACAGACACTTCTTCTGGATTGTTTCCCAAAAGTCTCACTTTCTTCTCAGTCTGTCGTGGCAATAAGCCGAGCAGCCAGTCTCACACACACACACACACACACACACACACACACACACACACACACACACACACACACACACACACACACACACACACACACACACAGTCAGTGCTGCAGGTACGAGGAGAAACTGAGACTTTATTCATAACACTGAGTCCAAACCAGATCTGATGCGACTGAAAGTTTGCTTTGGCAAAAAACTCTCTAAAAACAAACTCTAAACAAACTTTGTTTTGGCTTGATTTCAGTGGAAACGACGTCACACCAGTTTATTCTTTGATTTACTCTGATGAACATCAAACTGTTCCGAGGTGTGGATCAGAACATGCAACAAATGCTGTGTGACTTAAATTCACATTTGTTCACCGTAACACTGTTAGAGCTGCGTCGGGTCACGTGTGGTTTGGAAACGCGTATTGTTCCTCCCGTTCCTCCCGTTTCATCTGTCTGATACACAGATGATGTTTCAGATCTAATCAAACACCAGCTGTCAGTCAAACTTCACCAGTGATCTGAGCAACGGTGTGTTTGCTGTGCAGCCGGTGCTTGTGATTAGATGGACTGTTGTTCATCAGCTGTACATGTTGACTGCAGGAGGGTGTGTGTGTGTGTGTGTGTGTGTGTGACGCTTTTGTCTCCGCTGTGTTTGCAGTGCCGATGCCCAGAAGGCTTCGCTTCAGAGAGTTGAGCTCCGACAGGCTGAGCGTGAGCTGGAAGGAGCCGAAGGGAGCGTTCGACGGATACACACTCACGTACAGCACTGGCTCAGGTGAGCACTGATACACACTCGCGTACAGCACCGGCTCAGGTGAGCACTGATACACACTCGCGTACAGCACCGGCTCAGGTGAGCACTGATACACACTCGCGTACAGCACCGGCTCAGGTGAGCACTGATACACACTCGCGTACAGCACCGGCTCAGGTGAGCACTGATACACACTCGCGTACAGCACCGGCTCAGGTGAGCACTGATACACACTCGCGTACAGCACCGGCTCAGGTGAGCTCTGATACACACTCGCGTACAGCACCGGCTCAGGTGAGCACTGATACACACTCGCGTACGGCACCGGCTCAGGTGAGCACTGATACACACTTGCGTACGGCACCGGCTCAGGTGAGCTCTGATACACACTCGCGTACGGCACCGGCTCAGGTGAGCACTGATACACACTCGCGTACAGCACCGGCTCAGGTGAGCTCTGATACACACTCGCGTACAGCACCGGCTCAGGTGAGCTCTGATACACACTCGCGTACAGCACCGGCTCAGGTGAGCTCTGATACACACTCGCGTACAGCACCGGCTCAGGTGAGCTCTGATACACACTCGCGTACAGCACCGGCTCAGGTGAGCTCTGATACACACTCGCGTACGGCACCGGCTCAGGTGAGCACTGATACACACTCGCGTACAGCACCGGCTCAGGTGAGCTCTGATACACACTCGCGTACGGCACCGGCTCAGGTGTGCGCTGATACACACTCGCGTACAGCACTGGCTCAGGTGAGCTCTGATACACACTCGCGTACAGCACTGGCTCAGGTGAGCACTGATACACACTCGCGTACAGCACCGGCTCAGGTGAGCTCTGATACACACTCGCGTACGGCACCGGCTCAGGTGAGCTCTGATACACACTCGCGTACAGCACCGGCTCAGGTGAGCGCTGATACACACTCGCGTACAGCACCGGCTCAGGTGTGCGCTGATACACACTCGCGTACAGCACTGGCTCAGGTGAGTGCTGCATGATGGGAATGGGACGTCCTGAAGCGGGATCTGCCCAGGTATAAACACACAGCGGATGTGTCCGGTAGCGATTTACAGCTAACGCTCCTCATGATCACAATGTAAGGGATAATGTACATCCAGCCGTTTGTTATCTAAGAATATAGGGTGATCAGGTCTTCCATTAGCCTGACGGGGGTTTATTCTGAGATAACAACCCGCTTAATGTACATTATCCCACTTATTACACGGCTACTTGCCACGTAAGTAAACAATTAGACACGAAATATTGATCTGAGGTGAAATATTTTATTAGGTCTTTAATCGCAAAGCTTCCGCGGAGAGCAGTTGCAGCGCGACAAGTTTAAACTACACGGACATTTAAGAGATACGGTATACAGTCATACCACTTATTACACAGCATTTCGCCACATTAATAATCTTCCCGTCGCTTAACGATCAAAAGTGGATTCGGACACGCCCTAAGTGCTGTTTAGACCATGTGCTTAGATCGCTAAAATAGGGCCCGATATCTGAAAGTGTTGCTGTCTGTGTTGTGTTCAGCAGGAGCGGAGCGTGAGCTGAGCGTGAGTAAGTCTGAGCCCAGAGCCGTGATCGAGGGGTTCGACCGCAGGAGAGAGGTCACTGTGAAGGTCATGGCCCTCAGAGGGACGGAGCGGAGCAAAGCACTGCAGGGCAGATACAGCGGTCAGTGTTTTACTCTCACCCTACAGACACCTGCATCTAACTAACCCATATCAGCTGTGCTCCTGATGTTCCTCTGACTGTGCTCCTGATGTTCCTCTGACTGTGTTCCTGATGTTCCTCTCTCTGTGCTCCTGATGTTCCTCTCTCTGTGCTCCTGATGTTCCTCTGACTGTGTTCCTGATGTTCCTCTGACTGTGTTCCTGATGTTCCTCTCTCTGTGCTCCTGATGTTCCTCTCTCTGTGCTCCTGATGTTCCTCTCTCTGTGTTCCTGATGTTCCTCTGACTGTGTTCCTGATGTTCCTCTCTCTGTGCTCCTGATGTTCCTCTCTCTGTGCTCCTGATGTTCCTCTCTCTGTGTTCCTGATGTTCCTCTGACTGTGTTCCTGATGTTCCTCTGACTGTGCTCCTGATGTTCCTCTGACTGTGTTCCTGATGTTCCTCTCTCTGTGCTCCTGATGTTCCTCTGACTGTGTTCCTGATGTTCCTCTGACTGTGTTCCTGATGTTCCTCTGACTGTGTTCCTGATGTTCCTCTCTCTGTGCTCCCGATGTTCCTCTGACTGTGTTCCTGATGTTCCTCTGACTGTGTTCCTGATGTTCCTCTGACTGTGTTCCTGATGTTCCTCTGACTGTGTTCCTGATGTTCCTCTCTCTGTGCTCCTGATGTTCCTCTGACTGTGCTCCTGATGTTCCTCTGACTGTGTTCCTGATATTCCTCTGACTGTGTTCCTGATGTTCCTCTGACTGTGTTCCTGATGTTCCTCTGACTGTGCTCCTGATGTTCCTCTGACTGTGTTCCTGATGTTCCTCTGACTGTGTTCCTGATGTTCCTCTCTCTGTGTTCCTGATGTTCCTCTGACTGTGTTCCTGATGTTCTTCTGACTGTGTTCCTGATGTTCCTCTCTCTGTGCTCCTGATGTTCCTCTCTCTGTGTTCCTGATGTTCCTCTGACTGTGTTCCTGATGTTCCTCTGACTGTGTTCCTGATGTTCCCCTCTCTGTGTTCCCTGATGTTCCTCTGACTGTGCTCCTGATGTTCCTCTGACTGTGTTCCTGATGTTCCTCTGACTGTGTTCCTGATGTTCCTCTGACTGTGTTCCTGATGTTCCTCTGACTGTGCTCCTGATGTTCCTCTGACTGTGCTCCTGATGTTCCTCTGACTGTGTTCCTGATGTTCCTCTGACTGTGTTCCTGATGTTCCTCTCTCTGTGCTCCTGATGTTCCTCTCTCTGTGTTCCTGATGTTCCTCTGACTGTGTTCCTGATGTTCTTCTGACTGTGTTCCTGATGTTCCTCTGACTGTGTTCCTGATGTTCCTCTGACTGTGTTCCTGATGTTCCTCTCTCTGTGTTCCTGATGTTCCTCTGACTGTATTCCTGACGTTCCTCTCTCTGTGCTCCTGATGTTCCTCTCTCTGTGTTCCTGATGTTCCTCTGACTGTGTTCCTGATGTTCCTCTGACTGTGTTCCTGATGTTCCTCTCTCTGTGTTCCCTGATGTTCCTCTGACTGTGTTCCTGATGTTCCTCTCTCTGTGTTCCTGATGTTCCTCTGACTGTGCTCCTGATGTTCCTCTCTCTGTGCTCCTGATGTTCCTCTGACTGTGTTCCTGATGTTCCTCTGACTGTGTTCCTGATGTTCCTCTCTCTGTGCTCCTGATGTTCCTCTGACTGTGTTCCTGATGTTCCTCTGACTGTGTTCCTGATGTTCCTCTCTCTGTGCTCCTGATGTTCCTCTCTCTGTGTTCCTGATGTTCTTCTGACTGTGTTCCTGATGTTCCTCTCTCTGTGCTCCTGATGTTCCTCTGACTGTGTTCCTGTCAGGATCAGGATTGGGATTGGGATCGGAGGTGAGTGTCGTCGGTGTGTCGCTCCATCAGCAGGACAGTGACCGATTGAATAATGACATCACTGAAGGTGAGGAGAAACGGCACTGAAGATGAAGCTGATCAGTGAATCCCATGTACAGTCGCTCTGTTTATAAATCGCTTGACTTGTTAAAAAACATTCCAACGGTTGGCGTCACACAGCTATAAGCAAGAAATAATAGTAACACTTTATAATACTGTTCCTTCATTAATGAATAACTGCACAGGCACAATGAGTAACGCACTATTAACATTCTAGTAACTACTATTAACTAACAAGAAACTCTGATTAATGAATTAGTAAGTAATAGCGCTCAGTTGAATTTGGTAGTTCACTGTTAACTAATCAGTAACTACTATTATTCATTCCTCACTGAAGACTACTATACACAGGTTCATAATTAACATGAATAATACAATTGTAAGCTTTTGAGATTTTTGTAAGATTTTGAATAGGCAAGGCAAGGCAAGTTTATTTATATAGCACATTTCATACACAATGGCAATTCAAAGTGCTTTACATAGGAGAAATTAAAATAATTAAAAGAAATAAGAATAATTAAAACAGTTTAGAAAAATAAAATAAAATACAGTACAGTACAGTACAAACAGTCGGACGAACAGCGGCACAGTGCTCATTCAGTAAATGCATAGCTAAACAGAAGTGTTTTGAGTCTGGATTTGAATGTGACTACTGTAGGAGCACATCTGATCTCTTCTGGAAGCTGTTCCAGCATAATAGCTAAAAGCAGACTCACCATGCTTAGAGTGAACCCTTGGTATTTCTAGATGATATGATCCTAATGATCTGAGTGATCTGTTGGGTTTATATTCAGTGAGCATATCTGCAATGTATTGAGGTCCTAGGCCATTGAATGATTTATATACCAGTAATAATACTTTAAAATCAATCCTAAATCTACCTGGGAGCCAGTGTAAAGACCTGAGGACTGGTGTGATGTGCTCATCACATATGTTCTGAGGAGTCCATTACAATAATCCACCCTGCTGGTGATGAAAGCATGCACAAGTTTCTCTAAGTCTTGTCTGGAAACAAAGCATCTAATTCTTGCAATATTTTTTAGATGATAGTATGCTGATTTAGTTATTGCTTTGACATGACTACTGAAACTAAGGTCTGGAATAGTAATTCCTTCTGATGGATTTGATAACACTTTAGTCATTACTTGTGTGTTCCCATGATCTTCACTTTAGATGCTGGTCCAAATAATTAGTAATTCCTTTAGAAAGATGTAGAAACACTTGATTCATTACTAATGGGTTACCGTTACCTTTTATTTCAAATTATGCATTATTCATGTTAATTATGAACCTGTGTATAGTAGTGTTCAGTGAGGAATGAATAATAGTAGTTATTGATTAGTTAATAGTGAACGACCACATTCAACTGAGTGCTATTACTTACTAATTCATTAATCAGAGTTTTTTGTTAGTTAATAGTAGTTACTAGAATGTTAATAGTGTGTTACTCATTGTGCCTGTGCAGTTATTCATTAATGAAGGAACAGTATTATAAAGTGTTACTGAAATAATTAACATTTGATACTAAACCTCAGTGTTTCTGTCTTGTTGTCCATCACAAATATCTAAATATTCTTAAATCAAGATACATTTACTGGAGAAGCACAATGACTGAAGTTATTAAGTCTTGTTTAATGAGAAAACATTAAGTGAGTTTGTGATTAAAACAAGAACAAATATCCTCCAGTCAGAAAAATCTTAATTTAAAAGGAAAACAATCATTTTAATCATAAACTCACTTAATTTTGACTCTTTTCTCATAAAACAAAACTTAATATCTTCAGTAATTGTGCGTCTTCGGTAACTGTATCTTGATTTAGGAATCCATAGACATTAGTGGAAATGATATAGTCTTGTGGGAAATATCTTCAGCACTGAACGTGAGCCTGAAGGCTTTATCGTATGAACTCTTCTAAACGCAGCAGACGAGGTTTACACAAACTATATTTAGACTGAGTTTAAATGGAGGTTTAGCACAGAGACCGCAGAGGCTCATGGGTTTTGGCTCGGCAAACGTGACATTACCGTGGAGATTGATGGCTTGTTTGTGTGTGTGATTTATAATAAACGTGATTATAGGGACTAAAGAGAGAGAGAAACGCGCTGTAAATCTTCCCAGAAGCCTTTACTCGCGTTTATGAACCTGTGGAATTATCTCAACTTAGGACGCTTTAGATCTGTGCTCTTATGATGAGACTGAGTTGTGCGATTCTGACCTTCAGCCTTCTGATAAATCACACATTATGAACACATTACACCCATTATTAACCCTTTGTGGAACGACCGTTACACTGAAACTGTTCTTGATCCTGCCGTCTCTGCAAGTCTACACTAGATAAATACTTTCATTCTTCTCGTAGGCATGCAGGTGTGCATCTCTGTGGCCTGCAGTCATCGTTGTGTCTCTCTCTCTCTCTCTCTCTCTGTTCAGTGCAGCTTTAGGTCACTTTTACACTGTAAGACGTGTGTTTATGTGTCGAGGGATTTGGATGATCCCTGATTTTAAAGTCAACATGAAACATTGTTTGTAACTCGTCTGGACACATTTCAGAGTGACATTCAGTATTTTCCCTACAAAGGATTGATTGGACCGGTGAGAAAAGAGTAATCAAAAGAAAATATTTCATGTTGACTGTCACTGAAATTCAAGTTCAAAAGTCAAAGGAATGAACTTGCTATGAACTACACCTTATCTTACCTCACACTGACCCCACTTGACCTCACTTGACCTCACGCTGACCCTACTTGACCCCTCTCTAACCCTTCCGGCTCTTGTTTTAATGAACTACTTCACACTGAAGGGTTAGTGTGTTAAATGAAGTTCAAGCTGTCGATGTGATTCAGAGTCTAAGGTTCAAACGTAGCAAACTGACTGACTGAATGTGGACATTTTGGACAAATAAAGGAAAAATCTATATATTTAGAATATATCTGAGCGATGTTTATCTCTTGTTTAGTTCCTGATCATATGTAAATGCATAATGTAGTTAATCATAGTCAATTATATTAAGCTCTGTCTACATTTGACTGAGTCATTAAAGAAACAAACGTTTAATATTCATGTCTTCAGATGTTTAAGACCCCTGACTTCTGAAAGGACACGTTCCTAATGTGTATAGACTTGACAGAGCACGGCATTATGGGTAAAAGCTAATCTGGGAGTGAAAGATAAATGCAGAGAGTTTAAGGGGAGAAGAGCTGAGATGTGCAGATGAGCGTGTTACAGCACGAACAGCAGAATACACACACACACACACACACACACACACACACACACACACACACACACACACACACACACACACACACACACACACACACACACACACACAAGTAACCTTCATTTATATAGGATGTATTTTATCAATATGGACTGTTTCAAAGCAGCTTTACAGTGATAATAGGAGATTACAGTAACAGAGATTGTTTAGGCTTTACAGCAGATCTAGAATAAAGTTATTGTCCAGATAAAGTTAGTTTTGATTGATTCACTTCCGTTGTAAAGATCATTAGTTATTAACTTAGGGGCCGCTAACACACACCGTTCTCACAGAAAACACTCAACGCACTCCGGCTGTTCATCCACACAACAACAGAGCCTGATGGCTTGAGAATGCAAACGCTGAAATAGGTTCCAAGGTGCAAGCATTGAACATTATTCAATAAAAATTTTTTTTTTATCTCTGCGCAAACTTCAAAAACGCAAACCTGTGAGAACGCTGATGCCGTGCACATGCGGATTACGTGTTTAGTCTATAGATATGCGCATTTTAATATATATGTGCGCAGGCATGTCTTTCTTTACAAATTGACCTCAACAAATTGTCTGGCCTTAAAACAATTTAATACAGAATTATTTATCGGTTCGCGTATCCATGTGAATTGGAATCATTTTGACAACATTTTATCTGTACTGAGGTAAAGAGAGGGAAAGAGGCCTTCACAGGGGAGAGACTAGTGACACTTCAGGACTGCGCTGTCGTCATGTCCAGGCGCAGGTCCTTCATCAGATCTGGAGTGTGTGTGTGTGTGTGTCCAGGCTTCATCAGATCTGGAGTGTGTGTGTGTGTGTGTCCAGGCTTCATCAGATCTGGAGTGTGTGTGTGTGTGTGGCACAGGTCCTTCATCAGATCTGGAGTGAGTGAGTGTGTGTGGCACAGGTCCTTCATCAGATCTGGAGTGTGTGTGTGTGTGTGTGTGTGTGTGTCCAGGCTTCATCAGATCTGGAGTGTGTGTGTGTGTGTGTGTGTGTGTGTGTGTGTCCAGGCTTCATCAGATCTGGAGTGTGTGTGTGTGTGTGTGTGTCCAGGCTTCATCAGATCTGGAGTGTGTGTGTGTGTGTGGCACAGGTCCTTCATCAGATCTGGAGTGAGTGAGTGTGTGTGGCACAGGTCCTTCATCAGATCTGGAGTGTGTGTGTGTGTGTGTGTCCAGGCTTCATCAGATCTGGAGTGTGTGTGTGTGTGTGTGTGTGTGTGTGTGTGTGTGTGTGAGTGAGTGAGTGTGTGTGTGTGGCACAGGTCCTTCATCAGATCTGGAGTGTGTGTGTGTGTGTGTGTGAGTGAGTGAGTGTGTGAGTGTGTGTGGCGCAGGTCCTTCATCAGATCTGGAGTGTGTGTGTGTGTGTGTGTGTGTGTGTGTGTGTCCAGGCGCAGGTCCTTCATCAGATCTGGAGTGTGTGTGTGTGTGTGTGTGTGTGTGAGTGAGTGAGTGTGTGTGGCGCAGGTCCTTCATCAGATCTGGAGTGTGTGTGTGTGTGTGTGTGTGTGTCCAGGCTTCATCAAATCTGGAGTGTGTGTGTGTGTGTGTGTGTGTGTCTCCAGGCTTCATCAAATCTGGAGTGTGTGTGTGTGTGTCCAGGCTTCATCAAATCTGGAGTGTGTGTGTGTGTGTGTCCAGGCTTCATCAAATCTGGAGTGTGTGTGTGTGTGTGTCCAGGCTTCATCAGATCTGGAGTGTGTGTGTGTGTCCAGGCTTCATCAGATCTGGAGTGTGTGTGTGTGTGTGTGTGTGTGTGTGTGTGTGTGTGTGTGTGTGTGTGTGTGTGTGTGTGTGTGTGTGTGAGTGAGTGTGTGTGGCGCAGGTCCTTCATCAGATCTGGATCCGGCGGACTGCAGTAAACCTCGGGATAAACACAGAGACTAATATTAGCGTAGATGCCATTCTTCTTATGATGTATCGAGTACATCAGGATTTATGGGAAGTGTTCCTGGTTCCGGCTGATCTAATCTATGCATCCTAACGTTGAATTATAGAAGTCTATAATGTATTATGTGTATGCTAGGTCAAAGAGATGTGTCTTTAGTCTAGCTTTGAACAGAGTGTGTCTGCTTCCCGGACAATGTTAGGAAGACTGTTCCAGAGTTTTGGTGCTAAATAGGAAAAGGATCTACCGCCAGCAGTCGATTTAGATATTCTAGGTATTATCAACTGGGCTAATATGGTCATACTTCCTGGTTCTGGTAAGAACTCGAGCTGCTGCGTTTTGGACCAGCTGTAGTTTGTTTATTAAGCGTGCAGGGCAACCACCCAGTAGAGCATTATAGTAATCTAGCCTTGAGGTCATGAACGCATTTGTCAATGAGAGCATATGACATAATTTAATTTAGATATATTTTTAAGATGGAAGAATGCGGTTTTACAGATACTAGAGACGTGACTTTCAAAAGCACATCCAGGTTCCTAACCGACGATGAGGACTTAACAGAGCAGCCATCAAGTGTTAGACAGTATTCTAGGTTATTACGTGAGGAAGTTTTTTGTCCAATAATTAGAATCTCTGTTTTTTCTGAATTTAGTCTTTTAGTCCAGTTTTTTATATCAGCTGTGCATTCCATTAATTTTGTGAATTGGTAAGTTTCGTCTGGGCGTGAAGAAATATAGAGCTGAGTATCATCAGCATAACAGTGAAAACTAATGCCATGCTTCCTAATGATATCTCTTAAGGGTAGCATGTACAGAGTGTGTGTGTGTGTGTGTGTGAGGGTAGCATGTACAGAGTGAACAGCAGCGGTCCTAGTACTGAGCCTTGTGGTACGCCATACTGAACTTGTGATCGATAAGACATCTCTTCATTTACTGCTACAAACTGATAACGGTCAGATAAGTATGATTTAAACCATGCTAGTGCAATTCCACTAATGCCAACATAGTTTTTGAGTCTATTTAAAAGAATGTTATGGTCGATAGTGTCAAATGCAGCACTAAGATCGAGTAACACTAATAGAGAGATACAACCACGATCGGATGATAAGAGCAAATCATTTGTGACTCTAATGAGAGCTGTCTTGGTACTATGGTACGGTCTAAATCCTGACTGGAAATCCTCACAGATATCATTTCTTTCAAGAAAGGAACATAGTTGTGAGGATACCGCCTTTTCTAGTATCTTTGACAGAAAGGGTAGATTCGAGATCGGCCTGTAATTGACTAATTCTGTAGGATCAAGTTGCGTTTTTTTAACAAGTGGCTTAATCATAGCCAGCTTAAAGGTTTTTGGTACGTATCCTAATGACAAAGATGAATTAATGATATTAAGAAGAGGATCTATGACCTCTGGAAGCATCTCTTTCAGTAGCTTAGTCGGTATAGGGTCTAACATACATGTTGTCGATTTAGATGATTTTAATAAGTTTAGAAAATGTTTCCTCTTCTATAGCAACGAATGAATGGAATTTTTCCTCAGGGAGAAAATGTATTATATTTAAAACTAGACTTCTCAATAATTCTAAAGATATTACTATAAATTACAGCAACACCTCCTCCTTTTCCTATCAGACGAGGTTCATGTTTATAACAGTAATCTTGCGGGGTGGACTAATTTAAAGTAATGTAATCGTTTGGTTTTAGCCAGGTTTCTGTCAGACACAGCACATCTAGATTATAGTCTGTAATCATATCATTAACAATGAGTGCTTTTGAAGTAAGGGATCTGATATTCAGCAACCCGAGCTTTAGCATTTGTTCATCTGTATTATATCTGTTTTTTATCTGTCAGCAGAAAACACACACACACACACACGCACACACACACACATACACACACACACACACACACACACACACACACACACACACACACACACACACACACACACGTGCTCTCTAATGTAATGTCAGTGTTTCTCTACAGGTGAGAGCGTCTGTCAGCAGCTCTTCTTCTCGTCGGACCGAAGGAGGTTCAGGGTTGTGTCTCTGCATTAGTGATGTAGTAGAAAGATCCCACAGTCCAAAACTGAAATAAAGACGTTCATGAGAGTGTTTTTGTCATGTCATCTGAGTGTTTTTGTCATGTCACTGCACACACACTACTGAGAAACATGTAGAAGTTAAAACCGCTTGTGTTCACAGCACATAGACCAGCTGACAAGACTTACACAACAAGAATAACTGACGATACATTTCAGTAACCGCTGTAACTCTCAGAGAATAGTGATGTCACACCTCATCTATAACAATAGCTATAACCAACTATGAAGTTTCAATAATCGCTGTACCTGAGAGAGTCAGTGTGTGTGTGTGTGTGTGTGTGTGTGAACACAGATCTGCTGTCTGTCTCCACAGAGGACATCTTCACATGTAAGACTCCAGCTGTTGCTGATATCGTGATCCTGGTTGACGGATCCTGGAGTATCGGCCGGATCAATTTCCGTTTGGTGCGGATGTTTCTGGAAAGTCTCGTCAGGGCCTTCGCGGTCGGTTCTGAACACACACGAGTCGGTGCGTCCGTGGTCTTGTGTTTTTATTGGTGTGTGTTTGTGAAGTGTTTAATAGTGTGTGTGTACAGGTTTGGCTGTATTTGTGAGGGGAAAATGTCCTCACTTATATGTGTGTGTGTGTGTGTGTGTGTGTGTGTGTGTGTGTGTGTGTGTGCAGGGCTGGCGCAGTACAGTGGGGATCCGCGGGTCGAGTGGCATCTAAACACTCACAGCACTAAAGAGGCCGTGATCAATGCTGTGAAGAATCTGCCGTATAAAGGAGGAAACACACTCACAGGTACAAACACACACACACCTTAGATCTACATGACTTCATCGTCACTCTTAATGCATCTGTATGTTCATGTGTGTTTTTCCCAGGTCTTGCTTTGACCTATATTTTGGAGAACAGCTTTAAACCTGAATCTGGATCCAGACCTGAGGTTCCTAAGATTGGGATTCTGATCACGGATGGGAAATCTCAGGACGATGTTCTGTCTCCTGCTCAGAGACTCAGAGACGCTGGGATCGAGCTGTTTGCTATCGGTATGAGAACAGAATCAACTGTGATGGGTTCATTAATGAAAGCTCATATATTAGAGGTGGGCGAAATGACCATGGACAAACACAGAGAACATATGACAATATTACAGTACTGCTATCTTTGTTATCAAAAATAAGATCAAAGATACAAACAACAAACAATAGGACAATAAAAGAAAAACTTGGATGATATAAAAATGCTTTATGTTTTTCAGGAACAGTAGGAATAATACAGAAATTAATCAAATATTAAATAACACTGCATAGTCTTCACTGTAGGAATGAAATATAAATTGGTGCTTATTTAAGCTACAAAACGTATCTGTGTCCTGTTTCCCGTGTGTTTGTGTAGGGGTGAAGAACGCGGATGAGAACGAGCTGAGAGCCATCGCCTCGCCACCCGAGGACACACACATGTATAACGTGGCGGATTTCAGTGTGATGAGCTCCATCGTGGAGGGAGTGACCCGGAGTGTGTGTGAGCGCGTCTCTGAGATCAGCCAAGAGATCAGCGGTGGGTTCTGGGGGTTCTGGGATCAGCTGTGGGTTCTGGGATCAGCGTTAGGGTTCTGGTGGTTCTGGGATCAGCTGTGGGTTCTGGGGGTTCTGGGATCAGTTGTGGGTTCTGTATCAGCGGTGGGTTCTGGGATCAGCAGTGGGTTCTGGGATCAGTTGTGGGTTCTGTATCAGCTGTGAGTTCTGGGATCAGCAGTGGGTTCTGGGATCAGTTGTGGGTTCTGTTTTAGCTGTGGGTTCTGGGATCAGCGGTGGGTTCTGGGATCAGCTGTGGGTTCTGTATCAGCTGTGGGTTCTGGGAGTTTGGGTGATCTCAGACACTAATAAAGTAGGGGTGGGAATCTCTAGGCACCTCACGATTCGATTCGATTACGATTCAGAGGGTAATGATTATCCATGCATCTTTTTTTTGTGTGTGTGACTACTTGGTACTTTTAAAGCAAAGTAGGCTATTTATGATGACCCATAAAGAATTTACTTCCAATACTTCCTATATTCATTTTATTAATAAAACAAATGGAAGTGATTTGGCAAGTCAACTGTAAGGATATATTTGCCAGCATATGTCCCAACATTGCAAAGAACCAACAGGAAAATAAACGTGTGCCTGTACTAGCAGCGTACTTATAGTGAATGAACAAACTTCAGCATATTCTGAATCTCTAGCATTTAATAATAGACTTCTAACCAACATCCTCCTGTTATTTCCAATGAGCAAAATAATCCTGCAGACAAAAAAAATAACATTTTGCTGTAGCAAAATCACAAACAGTTTTCGTTCAAAAATATAGATTGATGTACCAGCAGCTCTCATACAAACATCATGCTTGTGGACTTACGCATATTCTGAATAATTAGTAACATACAAAGCTGCTTTTATACACAACTAAATAATAAAGAGTTATGACTTGAAATGTTTGCTGTATACCACAATCAAAAACAGCTTATACAAAAAAAGTGAATGAACATCTGCAGAGAGCACAGACAAAGTGTAGCTTGTGACTGGCATTGCACTGATACACACTGTGACTGTGGAGGGCAGGATAATGTACGTATAACAGATCGGTTTACAGCATATTGATGTGAAAACTAAACAATACAGAAGCAGCTCTCATACAAAAAATACTAAATAGGTCATCGCGATGCATCTAAGAATCGATTTTTCCCCCAACCCCTATAATAAAGTCATCATTTCTGTTTGACTGTGTTTGGCGTGATTCTGTGAGCTACTCGCTGTTAAAATGCACAATGAGAAACCTTTATCAGAGCTCAAACTGAACATTTACACATTTACAGTAAAATAAAGGTATTGATTAGTTTACTTAACAGAAATAAATTCAGAAACTTATGTCTAATTTTCACTTGTAAGCATTAAACCATCAAGCTTTATTTGAGCAAAAAACTGCAGTGAGACTTTTAACTTTCTGTGTTTAGTTGACAACAGATTGTCAGTACAAATCTAGGTACAGTAAATGCTGTAAACTTCTGTCCACAAAAACACTTGTATGTGTTTTAACATGTTAAATCAACATTGAACTGAATTGAGCTGAATAATGACACTAGTGTCTTCTGTAGAGCTTCTTTACAGCTGGTACAGTTGGAGGGTCAAAGGTCACAGCCAGAGGTTTCACATAATTAAGAACAGGTTGTATTTAAGCGTTTATAATATCCTGCTTAGATGGTGTAAAGGTTGTGTTTGGCGTTTGTGTGTGTTTCAGGTGAGACAGAGCCGCATTCAAGGTCACTTGACGCTCCCAGTGACCTTGTGACCTCTGAGGTCACGGCCAGGAGCTTCCGTGTGTCGTGGACTCACGCTGCCGGGCCGGTGGAGAAGTACAGAGTGGTGTATTATTCATCCAGTGGAGTCAGACCTGAGGAGGTGTGTGTGTGTGTGTGTGCGTGCAGGATTGTTTATATTTATGAGGGACACATCTTCAAAACATCTTCAGGAATGCAGTCAAACATGTCACTTCTGATGAGGTTTTTGGCTGGCCTCAATAATGATGTATGGTTTTGAATATACATCTGCGAATGTAGGTTTATCAGATATTCTGCCTAGTGAAACACTCATGTTCATCTGTGTGGTGCAGGTGGTGGTGAACGGGGACGAGAACTCTGTGGTGTTGAGGCATCTCAACTCTCTGACGGAGTATCAGATCACTGTGTTTGCCATTTACAGTAACTCAGCCAGTGAAGCTCTGAGAGGCATCGAGACCACCTGTGAGTGCATAATCTATACATCACATCTGATCTATGCATCACATCTGATCTATACATCAGATCTGATCTATTCATCACATCTGATCTATACATGACATCTGATCTATACATTACATCTGATCTATATATGACATCTGATCTACATCACATCTGATCAATATATGACATCTGATCTATACATGACATCTGATCTATACATCACATCTGATCTATATATGACATCTGATCTATACATCACATCTGATCTATACATGACATCTGATCTATTCATCACATCTGATCTATACATGACATCTGATCTATACATCACATCTGATCTATACATGACATCTGATCTATACATCACATCTGAGCTATATATGACATCTGATCTATTCATCACATCTGATCTATACATGACATCTGATCTATACATCACATCTGATCTATATATGACATCTGATCTATTCATCACATCTGATCTATATATGACATCTGATCTATACATCACATCTGATCTATATATGACATCTAATCTATACATCACATCTGATCTATACATGACATCTGATCTATTCATCGCATCTGATCTATGACATCTGATCTATACATCACATCTGATCTATACATCACATCTATACATCACATCTGATCTATATATGACATCTGTTCTATTCATCACATCTGATCTATATATGACATCTGATCTATACATCACATCTGATCTATATATGACATCTGATCTATACATCACATCTGATCTATATATGACATCTGATCTATATATGACATCTGATCTATTCATCACATCTGATCTATATATGACATCTGATCTATATATGACATCTGATCTATACATCACATCTGATCTGATCTATATATGACATCTGATCTATATATGACATCTGATCTATTCATCACATCTGATCTATATATGACATCTGATCTATTCATCACATCTGATCTATATATGACATCTGATCTATTATAACATCTGATTTATTATAACATCTGATCTATTAATTACGCCGTTCTGTTTAAATGTTTTTTTCCTGATGTAATAATATACAATCTGATCAATTAATTCATATCTGATGATCCTCATCTGTTTTATATGTCTGATTTATTACACACATTTGCTCTATTATTTTCAGCTAAATTGATCGGTTGTGTGTCTGATAAGTTTTCTGCTTGTGCTTCAGTGATTGATTATTGATTGCTGTGTTTGGTCAGTGGCCCTGCCGACGGTCAGCACTCTGGAACTGTATGACATCACTCACAGCACCATGCGTGTGCGCTGGCGAGAGGCAGAAGGGGCTTCTGGGTACATGATCCTGTACGCGCCTCTGACAGAGGGAGACCCCGCGGACGAGAAGGAGGTGGAATACACACACACACACACACACACACACACACACATACACACTTTCACGTGTAAACATCTCGTTTCCCAGAGAATGAATGAACCAATCGGAAGTAAACCTTCGATTCAGCAAAAGTGGCTTTGGATAAAAGCGTCATGAATGTAAATGTGTTTGTGTGTTTACAGGTTAAAGTGTCTGACTCTGTGACTCAGATTGAACTGGAAGGTTTAACTCCTGCTACCGAATACACAGTAACGGTTTACGCCATGTACGGAGAGGAGGCCAGCGACCCCATGACTGCGCAGGAGACCACGCGTGAGTACAGGCCCACACACGCCAGAGCATCACACACACATCAGGTGTGCCGGCTAGAAGGAAGTGAACTGGGACTCATAGATTACAACAGGGTTTCCGTGGGGCATTAAGAAGCATTAAAAGTCATTAAATGGATTTTGCGAAAATTAAGTCCTTAAATGGCATTAAAAAGCATAAGATTTTAATCCTACAGGCATTAAAAATGTAGATAGTTTTGAAGAAATTTTTATATTATTAATTTATAATTTCTTTATGCCTTCATAATTAATCATTTTTATTTGCTGTCGCAAAATATGTACGTTAGTGTGATAAACACGCAGAGACAGTTTGGTGATTGCTTCCGGCCGGAGCAGAATTGCCGTGATGCGGAGGTGATGCGGAGGTGATGCGGAGGTGACGCGGGTCATTTTGAACAGCAGGAACAACAGGAATAAAACTAGATCAGAAAAATGAGAAAGTGCACATTCCAGCAGAAGAGGCTGGAAGACAAACAATTCAGGACATGGTTGCAGCCGTTAGGGGTCAAAATAAAGAAGGATATTGCAGCGTTTGTAAAAAGGTATGTAAGTTGGCTAGCTACAATGGGAATCAACGGCGTAAATCTCACATGCAGTCTGACCGCCACACATTGACCGTATAAGACAGACAGCAATTAACTGTGTGTAGTAACTTTCCCTCATCATCTCGACATCCGCTGTTGAAGCTCACTCTGCGTTTTTGTGCGGATGATTTGTTGACATGCAATGTCTTGTCGCAGCACTGTCTCTTTTGACTGACTTGAGTAGTATAATTGTTGATTGTCTGTGTACGTGGCTTAAAAAACAATTGTATATACATTGGGGAGAACAAGTATTTGATACACTGCAGATTTTGCAGGTTTTCCCACTTACAAAGCATGTAGAGGTCTGTCATTTTTTATCTTAGGTACTCTTCAACTGCGAGTGACGGAATCTAAAACAAAAATCCAGAAAATCACATTGTATGATTTTTAAATAATTAATTTGCATTTTATTGCATGACATAAGTATTTGATCACCTACCAACCAGTAAGAATTCCGGCTCTCACAGACCTGTTAGTTTTTCTTTAAGAAGCCCTCCTGTTTTCCTCTCATTACCTGTATTAACTGCACCTGTTTGAACTCGTTACCTGTATAAAAGACACCTGTCCACACACTCAATGAAACAAACTCCAACCTCTCCACAATGGCCAAGACCAGAGAGCTGTGTAAGGACATCAGGGATAAAACTGTAGACCTGCACAAGGCTGGGATGGGCTACAGGACAATAGGCAAGCAGCTTGGTGAGAAGGCAACAACTGTTGGCACAATTATTAGAAAATGGAAGAAGTTCAAGATGACGGTCAATCTCCCTCGGTCTGGGGCACCATGCAAGATCTCACATCCTGGGGCATCAATGATCATGAGGAAGGTGAGGGATCAGCCCAGAACTACACGGCAGGACCTGGTCAATGACCTGAAGAGAGCTGGGACCACAGTCTCAAAGAAAACCATTAGTAACACACTACGCCGTCATGGATTAAAATCCTGTAGCGCACGCAAGGTCCCCCTGCTCAAGCCAGCGCATGTCCAGGCCCGTCTGAAGTTTGCCAATGACCATCTGGATGATCCAGAGGAGGAATGGGAGAAGGTCATGTGGTCTGATGAGACAGAAATAGAGCTTTTTGGT
The DNA here is from genome assembly GCA_021554675.1 of Leuciscus idus. NCBI lineage: Eukaryota > Metazoa > Chordata > Actinopteri > Cypriniformes > Leuciscidae > Leuciscus > Leuciscus idus. Next base: position 47,001,559 of record CM038628.1, on the reverse strand, counting down.
CTAAACTCCACTCGCCGTGTTTGGAGGAAGAAGAAGGATGAGTACAACCCCAAAAACACCATCCCAACCATGAAGCATGGAGGTGGAAACATCATTCTTTGGGGATGCTTTTCTGCACAGGGGACAGGACGACTGCACCGTATTGAGGAGAGGATGGATGGGGCCATGTATCACAAGATCTTGGCCAACAACCTCCTTCCCTCAGTAAGAGCACTGAAGATGGGTCGTGGCTGGGTCTTCCAGCACGACAACGACCCGAAACACACAGCCAGGGCAACTAAGGAGTGGCTCCGTAAGAAGCATCTCAAGGTCCTGGAGTGGCCTAGCCAGTCTCCAGACCTGAACCCAATAGAAAATCTTTGGAGGAGCTGAAAGTCCGTATTGCCCAGCGACAGCCCCGAAACCTGAAGGATCTGGAGAAGGTCTGTATGGAGGAGTGGGCCAGAATCCCTGCAGTGTGTGCAAACCTGGTCAAGAACTACAGGAAACATATGATCTCTGTAATTGCAAACAAAGGTTTCTGTACCAAATATTAAGTTCGGCTTTTCTGATGTATCAAATACTTATGTCATGCAAATCATACAATGTGATTCCCTGGATTTTTGTTTTAGATTCCGTCTCTCACAGCTGAAGAGTACCTATGATAAAAATGACAGACCTCTACATGCTTTGTAAGTGGGAAAACCTGCAAAATCAGCAGTGTATCAAATACTTGTTCTCCCCTCTGTATATATATATATATATATATTAGGGCTGTCAACATCATGCAATTCATTTTTGTTCAGTTTAACGCGTTAAAATATTTAACGCAAAACGCAGCATTTGTTAATTTTTGTCATCCTTTGGGTAGCGTTACATTATATGATCCCGCTCTTATTCATGCAAATGCTTTTAAACACGCTGCCTGTGAATGTCCTGTCTATGTGACACACACACACACAGAGAGAGAGAGAAAGACGCGCGCCAGTATCGTGTGCACAGACAGTGCGCCAGAAAACGGTTCTCTTTAGCGCTCGAACCAACAATAACACACAAAATGCCAAAATGTCTGTTTTGTCGAGTATCCTCATAACATAAGAGCAGTCTTAAATTAGTGAAATAAAGTCTTACATTTATTATAGGTTTAACTTTAAGGCTTAATATGATTAAAACGGATGAGTTATAAAAAAAATTCACCCCCTCACAGTCGTCATGAAGGGCAACATTAGCTTTATAGACCAAACCAGTTTTTGCACCAGGCTGTAAACATGTTTTCTCTGCTGTAAAGTTGGGCATTTTAACATGCGGGATTGGGATTGAGTGAGACTATTGAGTGGAGACTATGGGATTGAGTCTCTTCTGCAGCCGGTCTCTAGTGGCCAGAGGATGAACTGCAGTTTAACATGCGGGTCTATGGGATTGAGTCTCTTCTGCAGCCGGCCTCTAGTGGCCAGTGGATGAACTGCATTTTAACATGCGGGTCTATTGGATTGAGTCTCTTCTGCAGCCGGCCTCTAGTGGCCAGTGGATGAATTGCATTTTAAAATGCGGGTCTATGGGATTGAGTCTCTTCTGCAGCCGGCCTCTAGTGGCCAGTGGATGAACTGCAGTTTAACATGCGGGTCTATGGGATTGAGTCTCTTCTGCAGCTGGCCTCTAGTGGCCAGTGGATGAACTGCATTTTAAAATGCGGGTCTATGGGATTGGGTCTCTTCTGCAGCCGGTCTCTAGTGGCCAGTGGATGAACTGCAGTTTAACATGCGGGTCTATGGGATTGAGTCTCTTCTGCAGCCGGCCTCTAGTGGCCAGTGGATGAACTGCAGTTTAAAATGCGGGTCTATGGGATTGGGTCTCTTCTGCAGCCGGTCTCTAGTGGCCAGTGGATGAACTGCAGTTTAACTCACTTCAGTGTTGATTCAAGAGAGACGGGAAGGTTAGCGCTTGGATTGACAGGAACAGGAAGTAGGGTTAGGGTTAGGGTCATTCTGAATTCCATCGTATCTTCTCTCTGATTCTCTCCTCAGTTCGTCTGACTCCTGCTCGTAATCTGCGCATCTCAGACGTGAATCACAGCTCCGCTAAACTATCCTGGGACGCGGCGTCTCGGAAGGTCAAAGGTTACCGTATAGTTTATGTGAAGACAGACGCTGTGCAGACCAATCAGGTGAGCAGTCAGCCGGTCGCTGGAACTGGATTGTTGTGGCATGTCTCTGACCTTTGACCCTTCGTTGACCTCAGGTGGAAGTGGGTCCGGTAACCACAGTGATGCTGCGTAACCTGAGCTCAGAGACGGAGTACACCGTCGCCATCTTGGCTCTCTATGAGGAGGGGCAAGCAGAAGCGCTGACCGACACATTCACCACCAGTGAGACACACATATAAACTATATATTTAAATTAGTGCTGTCAATGTTAATGCATGCGATTCATTTTTGTCCAGTTCAACACGTTAAAATGTTTAAGGCAATTAACGAAGAATCTGTTAATTTTTGTCATCCTTTGGGTAGCGTTACATTATATGATCACGCTCTTATTCATGCAAATGCTTTTAAACCATTCAAGTGCGACCAGACAAAATACACCACACTGTGTGTGAATGTCCTGTCTATGTGACACACACACACAAAGACGCGTGTGCACAGACAGCGCGCTAATAATACAGTTCTCTTCCGCGCTTGTCGAACAATAACACACACATTTATGCCAAAATGTCAGTTTTGTTGAGTATCCTCATAACATTAGAGCAGTCTTAAGTTAAATGAAGTCTTAAATGAGTTAGATGAAGGGTTAAATGAGTTAATGAAGTCTTAAATGAGTTAGATGAAGGGTTAAATGAGTTAATGAAGTCTTAAATGAGTTAGATGAAGGGTTAAATGAGTTAATGAAGTCTTAAATGAGTTAATGAAGTCTTAAATGAGTTAGATGAAGGGTTAAATGAGTTAATGAAGTCTTAAATGAGTTAATGAAGTCTTAAATGAGTTAATGAAGTCTTAAATGAGTTAAATGAAGTCTTAAATTAGTTAGATGAAGGGTTAAATGAGTTAATGAAGTCTTAAATGAGTTAATGAAGTCTTAAAAGAGTTAGATGAAGGGTTAAATGAGTTAATGAAGTCTTAAATGAGTTAGATGAAGGGTTAAATGAGTTAATGAAGTCTTAAATGAGTTAGATGAAGGGTTAAATCCTTCATGTCGAGTCACCAACTCGACAGCTCTAGAACGTGTTTCCTCAGTGTGTGTAATGCTGCCTGCTGTGAGTGTGTTTGCTCTGTGCTGTAAGCTCCGTCTTAGCCTCGTATTTTCCTTGTTTTGAACCATCATCTACTACAATTTCTATTTGTTTATACTACTACTAAATACAGCTTACCCAACATCGCTAGCTTCCGTTACTACTAGCACAGCACGCTAGTAATTCGCTAGCCTGTAAACGCGCGCCACCCGTGTGCGCTCAGCTATTTTTATTTATTTATTTTCTCTCGCGCGCTCGCGCCTTTGAGTTCATAAAAGCTCAGGTGAGTAAGAAACACTCAACAAACACGGTGAGTAATGTCTTGTCCTGTTATTATCATGCGTCGCGTCTGAATACGTTGTTGTTTTTGGAGCTCTATCGATTTGATTTATAATTCTTGATTTTTCTCGCTGCCTGCTGTGAGTGTGTCTGCTTCGGTGCTGTAAGCTCCGTCTTAGCCTCGTATTTCCTTGTTTTGAACCATCATTTACTACAATTTCTAGTTGTTTATATTACTACTAAATACAGCTTACCCAACCCTGACATCGCTAGCTTACGTTACTACTAGCACAACACGCTAGTAATTCGCTAGCCTGTAAACGCGCCACCCGTGTGCGCTCAGCTATTTTTATTTATTTATTTTCTCTCGCGCGCTCGCGCCTTTGAGTTCAGAAAAGCTCAGGTGAGTAAGAAACACTCAACAAACACGGTGAGTAATGTCTTGTCCTGTTATTATCATGCGTTGCGTCTGAATGCGTTGTTGTTTTTGGAGCTCTAACGATTTGATTTATAATTCTTGATTTTCTCTTTAAACTCGATTACAACGAACATTTTCTACTTTTCCTCACTGAGAAGCACTAATGTTACTGCTCAAACCTCATTGTTACAACGCGGACTGTTGAGCAGACGCGTCTCAAGCCTATTAGTGATCCAACGCTGCATACTCTTAAAGGTTACGTCCGTGGATCACGGCTGAACGCGTCTTCTCCACACTCACTTATAAACAAACATTTTTTTTTTTCGCCTATCGTGCGTCTACTCTACACCCCTACCACTAAAAAACCTAAAAAACCTCATAGTTACAACGCGGACTGTTGAGCAGACGCGTCTCAAGCCTATTAGTGATCCAACGCTGCATACTCTTAAAGGTTACGTCCATGGATCACGGCTGAACGCGTCTTCTCCACACTCACTTACAAACAAACTTATAATATAAATTAGTATTAATATTGATAGCATCACTGGTAGCTTCGTTGCTAACTCACTGTCCATCTGTTAAAATGGCGAATATATCAGATGTAAGTAGTCTACCGCTTGGTGCAGGTGAGGACACATTTGAGCTGCACGCACTGCAGTCTGAGCTGGAAGCTGTTGAGAAACAGATCCACAACCTTTTATTGAGACAGGCCGAGCTGAGAGACCGGTGTTTGGCTCTTGAAACATCACGCGCCGATGCACACAAATCAGTGTTTAACGTTACTAACCCGCTGACTCCGACCGCGTCTACTCCGTGCGTTCCTCAGCATCGGTCGCAATCAGCCATGGTCTCGTTCACTCCGGCTCCAACACGCCACCACGAAGCCTGGGTGGTTCCGCAGCGGAAGACGCGAGTCAGGTTTAGACCAAGACTTTCTCCGACCCTCCCGGTTTTCGAGTTATCGACACAAAACCGCTTCTCCCCTCTACGCGAAACAGAACGCGATGCTGTGATCATCGGCGATTCCATCGTTCGGCATGTACACGCTACGTTAGGTAAAAGTAAGGTGCAAAGTCACTGCTTTCCTGGTGCTCGTGTTTCTGAAATCGCTGCTCGCGTTCCCGAGATCCTGAACGGTGACGAGCGCGTCGGAACTGTGGTCCTGCACGCGGGAGTGAACGACATCAGGCTGCGCCAGACGGAGATTCTGAAGAAAGACTTCAGGAATCTAATCGATACGGTACGCAGCACATCGCCTGAAACAACGATCATTGTGTCAGGACCGCTTCCCACGTACCGACTAGGGCATGAAAAGTTCAGCAGATTATTTGCGCTAAATGAATGGTTAATGTCATGGTGCAATGAGCAGAAACTGCTCTTTGTAAATAATTGGAATCTGTTTTGGGAGCGTCCTAGGCTTTTCCGTGCTGATGGCTTACACCCAAGCAGATTCGGAGCGGATCTTCTGTCAGATAACATCTCCAAAATGTTAAATACCCTTTGACTAGTAACCAAAAGTCCAAATCATAGTCTCTGCTGCACCAATTCAACTGATATAAATACTAGTGTAGAACATTGCATAGAAACCGTGTCTATTCCTCGTTTAGTGAGATCAAATAATAAATCTAATGCAGGATCTAGGAAAAATCTAATTGTTATTAAAACAGAAAATGTTGCTATTAGTAAACAAAAACTATTTCTAAAGCTAGGTCTTCTAAACATTAGATCACTCACACCTAAGGCAGTTATTGTAAATGAAATAGTCACAGATAATAGCTTCGATATACTTTGCCTTACTGAAACCTGGCTTAAACCAAATGATTATTTCGGTATTAATGAGTCTACTCCTCCTGGATACTGTTATAAGCATGAGCCCCGTCTGATTGGTCGTGGCGGAGGTGTTGCAACCATTTATAAAGATATTCTAAATGTTACCCAGAAAACGGGTTATAAGTTTATTTCATTTGAAGTACTTGTACTAAATGTTACGCTCTTAGATGTTAGAAAAACATCCCTATTATCTCTAGCCTTGGCTACCGTATATAGACCGCCAGGGCCTTACGCTGATTTCCTAAAAGAGTTTGCAGATTTTCTCTCAGACCTATTAGTCAATGTCGATAAAGCATTAATTGTTGGAGATTTTAACATACACGTAGATAATCCAAATGATGCGTTAGGAGCTGCGTTTACAGATTTATTAAATTCATTTGGGGTCAAGCAAAACGTCACCGGACCAACACATCGTCTTAATCATACACTCGATTTAATTATATCACATGGAACCGATCCAACCGATATAGATATCATTCCACAAAGTGATGAAGTCACTGATCACTACATGGTAACTTGCATATTACGTACTGCTGTAATATGTCATGCGGCGTCGCGTTATCAACCAGGCAGAACAATCCTCCCATCCACCATAGATAATTTCTCAAATTGCTTATCTAATCTGTCTCAGCTGCTGCCTGAACCCAAACAAACAGATGAACTAGAAGAACTAACTAGCACTATGAGCACCATTCTCTCTAGAACATTGGATGTGGTTGCACCTATTAAATTAAAAAAGGTCAGAGAGAAAAATAAAGCACCATGGTATAACAATACTACGCATGTTTTAAAGAGAGAAACGCGTATTTTAGAGCGTAAATGGAAACAAACTAATTTAGAGGTCTTTAGAATCGCGTGGAAAGACAGTATGTCACGTTATAAAAAGGCCCTAAAAGCGGCCAGGGCTGAGCACCTCCGCAAACTAATAGAAAACAACCAAAACAATCCAAGGTTTTTATTTAACACCGTGGCTAGACTAACAAATAAACAGACGTCACCCGAACAAAATATCCCGTTACAGTTCAGTAGTAATGATTTCATGAACTTCTTCACTGAGAAAATAGAAAGCATCAGAACCACAATTGTAAACGTTCAATCTTCAATCGCGCCTTATAATTCAGCTTCAATTATCACCCCGCAAGAACAATTACAGTGCTTTACAACTATAGAACAAAAAGAGTTAAATAAACTTATCACTTCATCTAAAACAACAACATGTTTATTAGATCCTATACCAACTAAACTACTGAAAGAAGTGTTACCTGTAGTGGAAGAGCCTCTCCTCAATATTATTAACTCGTCTTTATCTTAAGTCATGTTCCAAGAACATTTAAACTGGCAGTTATAAAACCTCTCATTAAGAAACCACAATTAGATCATAATAATCTAGCAAATTATAGACCCATTTCAAATCTTCCATTTATGTCTAAAATATTAGAAAAAGTGGTGTCCGCTCAACTGGGCTCTTTCTTGCAACAAAATGAGATCTATGAAAAGTTTCAGTCTGGATTCAGACCGCATCATAGCACTGAAACTGCGCTCGTTAAAATCACAAATGATTTACTTTTAGCTTCTGACCAAGGCTGTATCTCAATACTAGTTTTACTTGATCTTAGTGCTGCGTTCGATACTATAGATCATACATTACTCTTAGATCGACTACAAAATTATACTGGTGTTCAAGGACAAGCACTAAGCTGGTTCAAATCATACCTATCTGACCGCTACCATTTTGTCTATTTAAATGGAGAAAAATCGATCATAACTCCAGTAAACTATGGAGTGCCGCAGGGATCTGTATTAGGCCCTCTGTTATTTTCAATATATATGATGCCACTTGGAAATATTATAAGGAAACATGGAATTAGTTTCCATTGTTATGCTGATGACACTCAAATATATATTTCATCACGGCCGGATGAAAACGCAAAATTTTCCAAATTGACAGAGTGTGTTAAAGATATAAAAGATTGGATGACCCGTAATTTTCTTTTATTAAATCCAGACAAGACAGAGGTAATACTTATCGGTTCAAAAAACCGCCCACAAAACCTCGCACAATACAACTTTAACATCATAGGATGTCCTGTTACTTTATCCTCTACAGTAAAAGACCTGGGTGTTATACTCGATTGCAACCTGTCTTTTGAAAATCATATTTCATATGTTACAAAAACAGCATTTTTCCACCTTAGAAACATTGCTAAGCTACGTAATATGCTATCAGTTTCTGATGCAGAAAAGTTAGTTCATGCATTCATGACCTCAAGACTGGATTACTGTAATGCCTTATTAGCTGGTTGTCCTGCATCCTCAATAAACAAGCTACAGTTAGTCCAAAATGCCGCCGCTAGAGTTCTTACTAGATCAAGAAAATATGATCATATAACACCGATTTTATCATCACTGCATTGGTTACCTATAAAGTTCCGTATTAATTACAAGGTATTGCTACTGACCTATAAAGCCCTAAACGGCTTAGCTCCAGTCTATTTAACGGATCTTTTATCACCCTATAATCCATCGCGCTCTTTAAGATCACTAAATTCAAGGCTTTTGGTCATACCTAGGATATCCAGAACCACCAAAGGAGGGAGAGCATTCTCACATTTGGCTCCAAAACTCTGGAATAGTCTTCCTGATACTGTTCGTTGCTCAGACTCGCTCTCCCAGTTTAAAACTAGATTAAAGTCGCATCTCTTCAGCCAGGCATTCATATAATCCTACAGTTCAAACTACAATCCGGCCTCTAGCTCATAAATGCCAGAGGAGAACTGGCCCCCGACTGAGCCTGGGTTCTCCCAAGGTTTTTTTTTCTCCATTAGGTCACCTGATGGAGTTTTAGGACACCATTAGGTCACTTGATGAAGTTTTTCGGTTCCTTGCCACTGTTGCCTTTGGCTTGCTCAGTTGGGGATATTTTGGGGATATTTAATTTAATTTTATCAATCAATAAATTCCTCTTGAAACAAACTTTGTTGTATTATTTTAATTTAATACTGTGAAGCTGCTTTGATACAATCTGTATTGTGAAAAGCGCTATACAAATAAACTTGACTTGAAACTTGACTTAAATGAGTTAATGAAGTCTTAAATGAGTTAATGAAGTCTTATGGAGCTTTTCCACTGCATGGTACGGCTCGGTTCGGCTCGGTACGGTTCGACTCGGTGCGGAACGGTTCGGCTCGCTTCGCTTTTTTGGCCAGAGGCTAAAGACTACAGCCAGTAGGAGGGGCTGTCCCGCATGTCAGTAAAGCTCTCTGTCAGTAAAGCTCTCTGTCAGTAAAGTTCTCTGTCAGTAAAGCTCTCTGTCAGTAAAGTTCTCTGTCAGTAAAGTTCTCTGTCAGTAAAGCTCTCTGTCAGTAAAGTTCTCTGTCAGTAAAGCTCTCTGTCAGTAAAGCTCTCTGTCAGTAAAGTTCTAAGCTCTCTGTCAGTAAAGCTCTGTCAGTAAAGCTCTCTGTCAGTAAAGTTCTCTGTCAGTAAAGCTCTCTGTCAGTAAAGCTCTCTGTCAGTAAAGCTCTCTGTCAAAGCTCTCTGTCAGTAAAGCTCTCTGTCAGTAAAGCTCTCTGTCAGTAAAGCTCTCTGTCAGTAAAGCTCTCTGTCAAAGCTCTCTGTCAGTAAAGCTCTCTGTCAGTAAAGGTCTCTGTCAGTAAAGCTCTCTGTCAGTAAAGCTCTCTGTCAGTAAAGGTCTCTGTCAGTAAAGTTCTCTGTCAGTAAAGCTCTCTGTCAGTAAAGCTCTCTGTCAGTAAAGTTCTCTGTCAGTAAAGTTCTCTGTCAGTAAAGTTCTCTGTCAGTAAAGCTCTCTGTCAGTAAAGCTCTCTGTCAGTAAAGCTCTCTGTCAGTAAAGCTCTCTGTCAGTAAAGCTCTCTGTCAGTAAAGCTCTCTGTCAGTAAAGCTCTCTGTCAGTAAAGTTCTCTGTCAGTAAAGCTCTCTGTCAGTAAAGGTCTCTGTCAGTAAAGTTCTCTGTCAGTAAAGCTCTCTGTCAGTAAAGCTCTCTGTCAGTAAAGCTCTCTGTCAGTAAAGCTCTCTGTCAGTAAAGCTCTCTGTCAGTAAAGGTCTCTGTCAGTAAAGCTCTCTGTCAGTAAAGGTCTCTGTCAGTAAAGTTCTCTGTCAGTAAAGCTCTCTGTCAGTAAAGCTCTCTGTCAGTAAAGCTCTCTGTCAGTAAAGCTCTCTGTCAGTAAAGCTCTGTCAGTAAAGTTCTCTGTCAGTAAAGCTCTCTGTCAGTAAAGCTCTCTGTCAGTAAAGCTCTCTGTCAGTAAAGCTCTCTGTCAGTAAAGCTCTCTGTCAGTAAAGCTCTCTGTCAGTAAAGCTCTCTGTCAGTAAAGGTCTCTGTCAGTAAAGTTCTCTGTCAGTAAAGTTCTCTGTCAGTAAAGCTCTCTGTCAGTAAAGTTCTCTGTCAGTAAAGCTCTCTGTCAGTAAAGCTCTCTGTCAGTAAAGCTCTCTGTCAAAGCTCTCTGTCAGTAAAGGTCTCTGTCAGTAAAGGTCTCTGTCAGTAAAGCTCTCTGTCAGTAAAGCTCTCTGTCAGTAAAGGTCTCTGTCAGTAAAGCTCTCTGTCAGTAAAGCTCTCTGTCAGTAAAGGTCTCTGTCAGTAAAGCTCTCTGTCAGTAAAGGTCTCTGTCAGTAAAGCTCTCTGTCAGTAAAGTTCTCTGTCAGTAAAGCTCTCTGTCAGTAAAGCTCTCTGTCAGTAAAGTTCTCTGTCAGTAAAGCTCTCTGTCAGTAAAGTTCTCTGTCAGTAAAGTTCTCTGTCAGTAAAGTTCTCTGTGTCAGTAAAGTTCTCTGTCAGTAAAGCTCTCTGTCAGTAAAGCTCTCTGTCAGTAAAGCTCTCTGTCAAAGCTCTCTGTCAGTAAAGCTCTCTGTGTCAGTAAAGTTCTCTGTCAGTAAAGCTCTCTGTCAGTAAAGCTCTCTGTCAGTAAAGGTCTCTGTCAGTAAAGCTCTCTGTCAGTAAAGCTCTCTGTCAAAGCTCTGTCAGTAAAGTTCTCTGTCAGTAAAGCTCTCTGTCAGTAAAGCTCTCTGTCAGAAAAGCTCTCTGTCAAAGCTCTCTGTCAGTAAAGCTCTCTGTCAGTAAAGCTCTCTGTCAGTAAAGCTCTCTGTCAGTAAAGCTCTCTGTCAGTAAAGCTCTCTGTCAGTAAAGCTCTCTGTCAGTAAAGTTCTCTGTCAGTAAAGCTCTCTGTCAGTAAAGTTCTCTGTCAGTAAAGCTCTCTGTCAGTAAAGCTCTGTCAGTAAAGCTCTCTGTCAGTAAAGCTCTCTGTCAGTAAAGGTCTCTGTCAGTAAAGCTCTCTGTCAGTAAAGTTCTCTGTCAGTAAAGCTCTCTGTCAGTAAAGCTCTCTCTCAGTAAAGTTCTCTGTCAGTAAAGTTCTCTGTCAGTAAAGCTCTCTGTCAGTAAAGCTCTCTCTCAGTAAAGCTCTCTCTCAGTAAAGCTCTCTGTCAGTAATGTTCTCTGTCAGTAAAGTTCTCTGTCAGTAAAGGTCTCTGTCAGTAAAGGTCTCTGTCAGTAAAGCTCTCTGTCAGTAAAGGTCTCTGTCAGTAAAGTTCTCTGTCAGTAAAGCTCTCTGTCAGTAAAGCTCTCTGTCAGTAATGTTCTCTGTCAGTAAAGTTCTCTGTCAGTAAAGCTCTCTGTCAGTAAAGCTCTCTGTCAGTAAAGCTCTCTGTCAGTAAAGCTCTCTCTCAGTAAAGCTCTTGTCAGTAAAGTTCTCTGTCAGTAAAGTTCTCTGTCAGTAAAGCTCTCTGTCAGTAAAGCTCTCTGTCAGTAATGTTCTCTGTCAGTAAAGTTCTCTGTCAGTAAAGGTCTCTATCAGTAAAGTTCTCTGTCAGTAAAGCTCTCTGTCAGTAAAGCTCTCTGTCAGTAAAGCTCTCTGTCAGTAAAGCTCTCTCTCAGTAAAGCTCTTGTCAGTAAAGTTCTCTGTCAGTAAAGTTCTCTGTCAGTAAAGCTCTCTGTCAGTAAAGCTCTCTGTCAGTAAAGTTCTCTGTCAGTAAAGCTCTCTGTCAGTAAAGCTCTCTGTCAGTAAAGCTCTCTGTCAGTAATGTTCTCTGTCAGTAAAGTTCTCTGTCAGTAAAGGTCTCTATCAGTAAAGTTCTCTGTCAGTAAAGCTCTCTGTCAGTAAAGCTCTCTGTCAGTAAAGCTCTCTGTCAGTAAAGCTCTCTCTCAGTAAAGCTCTTGTCAGTAAAGTTCTCTGTCAGTAAAGTTCTCTGTCAGTAAAGCTCTCTGTCAGTAAAGCTCTCTGTCAGTAAAGTTCTCTGTCAGTAAAGTTCTCTGTCAGTAAAGTTCTCTGTCAGTAAAGTTCTCTGTCAGTAAAGCTCTCTGTCAGTAAAGCTCTCTGTCAGTAAAGCTCTCTGTCAGTAAAGCTCTCTGTCAGTAAAGTTCTCTGTCAGTAAAGCTCTCTGTCAGTAAAGCTCTCTGTCAGTAAAGTTCTCTGTCAGTAAAGCTCTCTGTCAGTAAAGTTCTCTGTCAGTAAAGCTCTCTGTCAGTAAAGTTCTCTG
>CM038628.1:46979351-46984351 GCA_021554675.1 Leuciscus idus | reverse complement strand
AATTAGATTTGTTTGGTTAGTTAGTTGGTTGATTGGTTAGTTAGTTGGTTGTTTGATACATTTTGTTTGGTTAGTTGTTTGATTAGTTGGTTGTTTGTTGGTTGGTTGATTAATTAGTTGGTGTTTGATTAGTTAGTTGGTTGTTTGATTAGTTAGTTCGTTGGTTGTTTGATTAGTAGTTTTTGATTAGTTAGTTAGTTTGGTTAGTTAGATGGTTGTTTGTTTAGTTAGTTGGTTGTTTGGTTAGTTAGTTAGTTGGTTGATTGGTTAGTTAGTTGGTTGTTTGATTAATTTTGTTTGGTTAGTTGTTTGATTAGTTGGTTGTTTGTTGGTTGGTTGATTAATTAGTTGGTGTTTGATTAGTTAGTTGGTTGGTTGTTTCATTAATTAGTTGGTTGTTTGATTAGTTGGTTGTTTGATTCGTTAGTTGGTTGGTTGTTTGATCTGTCGGATGTTTTGCTAGTTTGGTTAGTTAGTTAGTTGTTTAATTAGATTTGTTTGGTTAGTTAGTTGGTTGTTTGATTAATTTTGTTTGGTTAGTTGTTTGATTAGTTGGTTGTTTGTTGGTTGGTTGATTAATTAGTTGGTGTTTGGTTAGTTAGTTGTTTAATTAGATTTGTTTGGTTAGTTAGTTGGTTGATTGGTTAGTTAGTTGGTTGTTTGATACATTTTGTTTGGTTAGTTGTTTGATTAGTTGGTTGTTTGTTGGTTGGTTGATTAATTAGTTGGTGTTTGATTAGTTAGTTGGTTGGTTGTTTAATTAATTAGTTGGTTGTTTGATTAGTTAGTTCGTTGGTTGTTTGATTAGTAGTTTTTGATTAGTTAGTTAGTTAGTTTGGTTAGTTAGTTGGTTGTTTGTTTAGTTAGTTGGTTGTTTGGTTAGTTAGTTAGTTAGTTAGTTAGTTGGTTGGTTGATTGGTTAGTTAGTTGGTTGTTTGATTAATTTTGTTTGGTTAGTTGTTTGATTAGTTGGTTGTTTGGTTGGTTGATTAATTAGTTGGTGTTTGATTAGTTAGTTGGTTGGTTGTTTCATTAATTAGTTGGTTGTTTGATTAGTTAGTTGGTTGGTTGTTTGATTAGTTAATTAGTTTGTTTGATTTGTAGTTTTTGATTAGTTAGTTAGTTAGTTAGTTAGTTAGTTTGTTTAGTTAGTTGGTTGTTTGTTTAGTTAGTTGGTTGTTTGGTTAGTTAGTTAGTTAGTTAGTTTGGTTAGTTAGTTGGTTGTTTAGTTAGTTAGTTGGTTGTTTGTTTAGTTAGTTGGTTGATTGGTTAGTTAGTTGGTTGTTTGGTTAGTCAGTTGGTTGGTTGTTTAGTTAGTTGGTTGTTTGATTAGTTGGTTGTTTGGTTAGTTAGTTAGTTAGTTAGTTGGTTGTTTGATTAGTTAATTAGTTGGTTGGTTGGTTTGATTAGTAGTTTTTGATTAGTTGGTTGGTTGATTAATTAGTTGGTTGTTTGATTAGTTAGTTGTTTGTTTGTTTAGTTAGTTGTTTGGTTAGTTGGTTAGTTGGTTGTTTGATTAATTAGTTGGTTGTTTGATTAGTTAATTAGTTTGTTTGATTAGTAGTTTTTGATTAGTTGGTTTGTTTGTTTAGTTAGTTGTTTGGTTAGGTGGTTGTTTGGTTAGTTAGTTGGTTGTTTGGTTAGTTAGTTGGTTGGTTGTTTGGTCAGTTGGTTGTTTGGTTAGTCAGTTGGTTGTTTGTTTAGTTAGTTGGTTGTTTGATTAGTTAATTAGTTGGTTGGTTGGTTTGATTAGTAGTTTTTGATTAGTTGGTTGGTTGATTAATTAGTTGGTTGTTTGATTAGTTAGTTGTTTGTTTGTTTAGTTAGTTGTTTGGTTAGTTGGTTAGTTGGTTGTTTGATTAATTAGTTGGTTGTTTGATTAGTTAATTAGTTTGTTTGATTAGTAGTTTTTGATTAGTTGGTTTGTTTGTTTAGTTAGTTGTTTGGTTAGGTGGTTGTTTGGTTAGTTAGTTGGTTGTTTGGTTAGTTAGTTGGTTGGTTGTTTGGTTAGTTGGTTGTTTGGTTAGTCAGTTGGTTGTTTGTTTAGTTAGTTGGTTGTTTGGTTAGTTAGTTAGTTAGTTAGTTAGTTGGTTGTTTGATTAATTAGTTGGTTGTTTGATTAGTTAATTAGTTTGTTTGATTAGTAGTTTTTGATTAGTTGGTTTGTTGGTTGATTAGTTAGTTGGTTGGTTGTTTGATTAGTTCATTCGTTTGTTTGATTGGTAGTTTTTTATTAGTTAGTATGGTTAGTTGGTTGTTTGGTTAGTTAGTTGTTTGTTTAGTTAGTTGGTTGTTTGGTTAGTTGGTTGTTTGGTTAGTTAGTTAGTTGGTTGTTTGGTTAGTTAGTTGGTTGATTGGTTAGTCAGTTGGTTGTCTGGTTAGTTAATTTTTTGTTTGTTTAGTTGGTTGTTTTAGTTAGTTGGTTGTTTTAGTTGGCTGTTTGTTTAGTTTGGTTAGTTGGTTGTTTGGTTAGTTGGTTGTTTGGTTAGTTAGTTGTTTGGTTAGTTAGTTTGTTTGTTTGTTTGTTTGTTTGCTTAGTTAGTTAGTTAGTTAGTTGGTATGTGTGTTTTGTGTGTGCATGTGTGTGTGTATTTGTGTGTGCGTGTGTGTGTGTGTGTGTGTGTGTGTGTGTGTTCATTTATGTACATTTGTGTGTGTGTGTGTATTCATATGTATGTGTGTGTGTGTGTGTGTGTGTGTGTGTGTTCATATATGTGCATGTGTGTGTGCAGCGCAGCGTTTGGCCATCAGGAATCTGCAGCTGAGTGACGTGACGACCTTCAGCATGCGTGTGTCATGGGACGATGTGGGTCCAAACGTGCGCCAGTACCGCGTGTCGTACATCAGCACGCGAGGAGACCGCGCCGAACAGGTGGTGAGTGTGTGAATCTCATTCAGTCAACTCGTACATGTGTGTGTCATTCAGAAATTGTGATTTAAATGTCACTAAGGTTTCACCAACATGTTCAGGATAGCAAACAGGATTTATTGAAACTGCAATATAAATTCAGATAATCAAATACCATTGTGTTCTAGCCAGTGTGTTTATGAATTTCAAGCTGTACAAAAAAAGAGATTTGCATCAGTCCATTTCTCCTCCAAAAGCCCTTTGGCTCTGAAAGTATTGTGTCTTCTGTTGAGTTTGGAAGCGTGTGTTTATCTCTGTATCACTTTCATCTGTGGGAGAGTCCAGCTCTGGCCCTGAGTGTGTGTGTCTTCACTGCGGGGTCATTCTCTGTGGTGTGTGTGTTTCCTCAGCTGTAATGAGGGTGTGTGTGTCTTCACCGCGGGGTCATTCTCTGTGGTGAGTGTGTGTATGTGTGTGTGTGTTTCCTCAGCTGTAATGAGTGTGTGTGTGTGTGTTTCCTCAGCTGTAATGAGTGTGTGTGTGTGTGTGTTTCCTCTACTGTGATGAGTGTATTTCCTCCACTGTGATGAGTGTGTGTGTGTGTTTCATCCGCCGTAATGAGTGTGTGTGTGTGTGTGTGTGTTTCCTCCACTGTGATGAGTGTATTTCCTCCACAGTAATGAGTGTGTGTGTGTGTGTGTGTTTCCTCAGCTGTAATGAGTGTGTGTGTGTTTTCTCAGCTGTAATGAGTGTGTGTGTGTGTGTGTGTGTGTGTGTGTGTTTCCTCCACTGTGATGAGTGTATTTCCTCCACAGTAATGAGTGTGTGTGTTTTTTTTCCTCAGCTGTAATGTGTGTGTGTGTGTGTGTGTGTGTGTGTGTGTGTGTTTTCTCAGCTGTAATGTGTGTGTGTGTGTGTGTGTGTTTCCTCAACTGTAATGAGTGTATGTATGTGTTTCCTCCACTGTGATGTGTGTGTGTGTGTGTGTGTGTGTGTGTGTGTGTGTGTGTCTTCTCAGCTGTAATGAGCGTGTGTGTGTCTGTGTGTGTGTTTCCTCAACTGTAATGAGTGTGTGTGTGTGTGTGTGTGTGTGTGTTTCCTCAAATGTAATGAGTGTGTGTATGTGTTTCCTCAGCTGTAATGAGTGTGTGTGTGTGTGTTTGTAGGCGATGGTTCCCGCGTCTCAGACCTCAGTGTTGCTGCAGCCTCTCCTGTCGGACACTGAGTACAGCGTCAGTGTGTCTGCGATCTACAGTTCTGGTGACGGCCCGCCCATCACACGCCTCGCTCGCACACGTGAGTCTCCTCACACACACACACACACACAGTGAGTACAGCGTCAGTGTGTCTGCGATCTACAGTTCTGGTGACGGCCCGCCCATCACACGCCTCGCTCGCACACGTGAGTCTCCTCACACACACACACACAGTGAGTACAGCGTCAGTGTGTCTGCGATCTATAGTTCTGGTGACGGCCCGCCCATCACACGCCTCGCTCGCACATGTGAGTCTCCTCACTCTCTCTCACACACACACACACACACACACACACACACACAGTGAGTACAGCATCAGTGTGTCTGCGATCTACTGTTCTGGCGATGGCCCGCCCATCACACGCCCCGCCCAACACATTTATACCATAATCAGTAAAATCCTGTTCAACTTTAATCTCACAAAACAGAAAATACGACCAGGTCAACTTCCTGTCGCTAGAACAGCCTGACAGATGAGCGGGTCAGTGGAGTGTGAGTTCACCCAGATGAGTAATGAGCTCCTCTTTCTCCTCCTTCCTCTTCTTCCTCCTCCTCCTCCTCTTCCTCCTCCTCCTCCTCTTCCTCCTCTTTTTCCTCCTCCTCCTCTCTTCCTTCTCCTCCTCTTTCTCCCCCTCTTCCTCTTCCTCTTCCTCCTTTTCCTCCTCCTCCTCCTCCTCCTTTTCCTCCTCCTCCTCTCTTCCTCCTCTTCGTCCTCTTTCTCCTCCTCCTCCTCTTCCTCCTCCTCCTGCTCCTTCTCTCCTCCTCCTCCTCCTCAGTGCCTCTCTCCGCTCCCAGTGGCCTCCGTGTGTCTGAGGAATGGTACAACCGCTTCCGCATCAGCTGGGACTCCCCGCCCTCTCCCACCATGGGCTACAGGATTGTGTACCAGCCCACCT
>CM038628.1:46966851-46969351 GCA_021554675.1 Leuciscus idus | reverse complement strand
GAGGAACACACACTCACACTCAGGTGAGGAACACACACTCAGGTGAGGAACACACACTCACACTCAGGTGAGGAACACACACTCAAGTGAGGAACACACAGTCAGGTGAGGAACACACACACTCAGGTGAGGAACACACACTCACACTCAGGTGAGGAACACACACACACTCAGGTGAGGAACACACACTCACACTCAGGTGAGGAACACACACTCAGGTGAGGAACACACACTCAGGTGAGGAACACACACACAGGTGAGGAACACACACTCAGGTGAGGAACACACACTCACACTCAGGTGAGGAACACACACTCAGGTGAGGAACACACACACAGGTGAGGAACACACACTCAGGTGAGGAACACACACTCAGGTGAGGAACACACACACAGGTGAGGAACACATACTCAGGTGAGGAACACACACTCAGGTGAGGAACACACACTCACACTCAGGTGAGGAACACACACTCAGGTGAGGAACACACACACAGGTGAGGAACACACACACACTCAGGTGAGGAACACACACTCACACTCAGGTGAGGAACACACACTCAAGTGAGGAACACACAGTCAGGTGAGGAACACACACTCAGGTGAGGAACACACACTCAGGTGAGGAACACACACTCACACTCAGGTGAGGAACACACACTCAGGTGAGGAACACACACTCACACTCAGGTGAGGAACACACACTCAGGTGAGGAACACACACACAGGTGAGGAACACACACACTCAGGTGAGGAACACACACTCACACTCAGGTGAGGAACACACACTCAGGTGAGGAACACACACACAGGTGAGGAACACACACTCACACTCAGGTGAGGAACACACACTCACACTCAGGTGAGGAACACACACTCAGGTGAGGAACACACAGTCAGGTGAGGAACACACAGTCAGGTGAGGAACACACACTCAGGTGAGGAACACACACTCAGGTGAGGAACACACACTCACACTCAGGTGAGGAACACACACTCAGGTGAGGAACACACACACAGGTGAGGAACACACACACACTCAGGTGAGGAACACACACTCACACTCAGGTGAGGAACACACACTCAGGTGAGGAACACACACTCAGGTGAGGAACACACACACAGGTGAGGAACACACACTCACACTCAGGTGAGGAACACACACTCACACTCAGGTGAGGAACACACACTCACACTCAGGTGAGGAACACACACTCACACTCAGGTGAGGAACACACACTCAGGTGAGGAACACACACTCACACTCAGGTGAGGAACACACACTCAGGTGAGGAACACACACTCAGGTGAGGAACACACACTCAGGTGAGGAACACACAGTCAGGTGAGGAACACACAGTCAGGTGAGGAACACACACTCAGGTGAGGAACACACACTCAGGTGAGGAACACACACACAGGTGAGGAACACACACTCACACTCAGGTGAGGAACACACACTCACACTCAGGTGAGGAACACACACTCAGGTGAGGAACACACACTCAGGTGAGGAACACACACACACACTCAAGTGAGGAACACACAGTCAGGTGAGGAACACACACACTCAGGAGAGGAACACACACTCACACTCAGGTGAGGAACACACACACACAGGTGAGGAACACACACTCACACTCAGGTGAGGAACACACACTCACACTCAGGTGAGGAACACACACTCAGGTGAGGAACACACACTCACACTCAGGTGAGGAACACACACTCAGGTGAGGAACACACACTCACACTCAGGTGAGGAACACACACTCAGGTGAGGAACACACACACAGGTGAGGAACACACACTCACACTCAGGTGAGGAACACACACTCACACTCAGGTGAGGAACACACACTCAGGTGAGGAACACACACACAGGTGAGGAACACACACACACTCAGGTGAGGAACACACACTCACACTCAGGTGAGGAACACACACTCAGGTGAGGAACACACACACAGGTGAGGAACACACACTCACACTCAGGTGAGGAACACACACTCACACTCAGGTGAGGAACACACACTCAGGTGAGGAACACACACACACACTCAAGTGAGGAACACACAGTCAGGTGAGGAACACACACACTCAGGAGAGGAACACACACACACTCAGGTGAGGAACACACACTCACACTCAGGTGAGGAACACACACTCAGGTGAGGAACACACACACAGGTGAGGAACACACACTCACACTCAGGTGAGGAACACACACTCACACTCAGGAGAGGAACACACACTCACACTCAGGTGAGGAACACACACTCAGGTGAGGAACACACACTCAGGTGAGGAACACACACTCAGGTGAGGAACACACACTCTTCATCAGCACTAAAGCACACACCTGAACACCGTCTTCAGCCTAAACCCTTACAGCAAAAAGATTTTACATTAATATTTCCATAATTTAACGCACATTCACATGTTCTCTGCTCTCAAAATGAAATGTTTCATCTTTTTTAGTAAAAGTGTTTTATTTAGGT
>CM038628.1:46804351-46964351 GCA_021554675.1 Leuciscus idus | reverse complement strand
TAGTTTATTGTATTTATTACTATCTGTGTGTAACAGCAGTTCTGCAGTGAGGTAAACGTGTGTGTGTGTGTGTGTGTGTGTTGACGTGTTTCTGTGTTGTTGTTTGTAGCGTGTCCTTCAGTACCCATGAGCGGCAGCACTTTACCAGGTAAATGAAACAAACTAAATGAAAATAAATTCAGCTATTTTTTGTGGACTATGTAAAATATCTTATTCAGGACAGTACTAAAAAATAACATGCATTTTGTATGATCCCTCTTATTTTGTTATATAATAAAATTTTTGTAGATTCTGCAAGGTGTATGTAAACTTTTGAGCATGACTTTATGTATATATATATGTATGTGTGTTCTGAATTAATATCAATATAAAAATTTATAAATGTAACATCCCTTTCCTAAAAGCGGTTTAAAGGCTGAACTGTGAAGGTTAATCAGTTTACAAAAGTTTTGTTTTTGTCTAAACCGGTATGATTAACTGCAAAGTTGTTTAAATCATGGTGTTTACAGTCATCTGATGGTTTGGATGTTATTATAGATATTGATCTTCTCTGCCTATAGTGTGCAGCTCTTAAATGCTGTGGCGTGAGCCATGTGACCGCATTACACCAGTCCTGTTCAGAACCTCGGCTCGATCTGTGTTTTATGCGACTGAATATGTGATGATTCTGCTGTGGGCGCTGATCTCAGCAGTGTCTGTAGTGACGGTGTGTGTGTGTGTGTCAGGGTTCAGGATGATGGAGACGTTCGGGCTGGTGGAGCATCTGTACAGTAACGTGAGCGGCGTGTCGATGGAGCCGGGGACCTTTAACAGCTTCAGCAGCTTCAGACTCGGCAGCGGCGCACTCCTGACACAGCCCACCAGGTGACGCTCACACACACACACACACACACACTCCTGACACAGCCCATCACGCTCATACTCACACTCACTCTCACACTCGCCACACACATTCATACTCACGCTCATACTCACGCTCATACTCACACTCACACTCATACTCATACTCATACTCACACTCACACGTTCATACTCGCGCTCATACTCGCGCTCATACTCACACTCACACGTTCATACTCGCGCTCATACTCACACTCATGCTCACACGCGCTCATACTCATACTCACACTCATACTCACACTCATACTCATGCTCATACTCACGCTCGCCACACACATTCATACTCACGCTCACCACACACGCTCATACTCGTGCTCATACTCACGCTCATACTCACGCTCGCCACACACACTCATACTCGAGCTCATACTCGCGCTCGCCACACACGCTCATACTCGCGCTCATACTCACCACACACGCTCATACTCGCGCTCATACTCACGCTCACCACACATGCTCATACTCAAGCTCATACTCGCGCTCATACTCACGCTCACCACACACATTCATACTCACGCTCACCACACACGCTCATACTCGCGCTCACCACACACATTCATACTCACGCTCACCACACACGCTCATACTCGCGCTCATACTCACGCTCACCACACACGCTCATACTCACGCTCACCACACACATTCATACTCACGCTCACCACACACGCTCATACTCAAGCTCATACTCAAGCTCATACTCACCACACACATTCATACTCACGCTCACCACACACGCTCATTCTCAAGCTCATACTCGCGCTCGCCACACACATTCATACTCGCGCTCATACTCATGCTCACCACACACATTCATACTCACGCTCACCACACACGCTCATACTCGCGCTCACCACACACATTCATACTCACGCTCACCACACACGCTCATACTCGCGCTCATACTCACGCTCACCACACACGCTCATACTCACGCTCACCACACACATTCATACTCACGCTCACCACACACGCTCATACTCAAGCTCATACTCGCGCTCATACTCACCACACACATTCATACTCACGCTCACCACACACGCTCATACTCGCGCTCATACTCACGCTCACCACACACATTCATACTCACGCTCACCACACACGCTCATACTCGCGCTCACCACACACATTCATACTCACGCTCACCACACACGCTCATACTCGCGCTCATACTCACGCTCACCACACACGCTCATACTCACGCTCACCACACACATTCATACTCACGCTCACCACACACGCTCATACTCAAGCTCATACTCGCGCTCATACTCACCACACACATTCATACTCACGCTCACCACACACGCTCATTCTCAAGCTCATACTCGCGCTCGCCACACACATTCATACTCACGCTCACCACACACGCTCATACTCACGCTCATACTCACGCTCACCACAACGCTCATACTCGCGCTCATACTCCTGCTCGCCACACACACTCATACTCGCGCTCATACTCATGCTCACCAGACACACACTCATACTCGCGCTCATACTCATGCTCGCCACACACACTCATACTCGCGCTCATACTCATGCTCACCACACACGCTCATACTTGCGCTCATACTCACGCTCGCCACACACACTCATACTCGCGCTCATAGTCACGCTCGCCACACACGCTCATACTCATGCTCATACTCACGCTCGCCACACACACTCGCCACACACGCTCATACTCATACTCACGTTTGCCACACATGCTAATACTCATGCTCACGCTCATACAGACGTTCATACACACGCTTATACTCATGTTCACGCTCATACTCATGCTCACGCTCACGCTCATACTCACGCTCATACTCACGTTCACGCTCATACTCACACTCGCCACACACGCTCATACTCATACTCACGTTTGCCACACACGCTAATACTCATGCTCACGCTCATACAGACGTTCATACACATGCTCATACTCATGTTCACGCTCATACTCATGCTCACGCTCATGCTCATACTCACGCTCGCCACACACACTCATACTCACGCTCACCACACACACTCATACTCACGCTCGCCACACACACTCATACTCACGCTCACACACACGCTCATACTCACGCTCATACTCACGCTCACCACACACGCTCATACTCACACTCATACTCACACTCACACTCATACTCACACTCACACTCACACTCACGCTCATACTCATACTCGCGCTCATACTCGAGCTCATACTCGCGCTCACCACACACGCTCATACTCGAGCTCATACTCGCGCTCGCCACACACATTCATACTCACGCTCACCACACATGCTCATACTCGCGCTCATACTCAAGCTCATACTCGCGCTCACCACACACGCTCATACTCGAGCTCATACTCGCGCTCGCCACACACATTCATACTCACGCTCACCACACATGCTCATACTCGCGCTCATACTCACGCTCGCCACACACATTCATACACACGCTCACCACACACGCTCATACTCGCGCTCATACTTGCGCTCACCACACACGCTCATACTCGAGCTCATACTCACGCTCACCACACACGCTCATACTCACGCTCACCACACACGTTCATACTTGCGCTCATACTCCCGCTCGCCACACACGTTCATACTCACGCTCACCACACACGCTCATACTCGTGCTCATACTCGCGCTCACCACACACGCTCATACTCGAGCTCATACTCACGCTAACCACACACGCTCATACTCACGCTCACCACACACACGTTCATACTCGCGCTCATACTCACGCTCACCACACACGCTCATACTCAAGCTCATACTCACGCTCACCACACACATTTATACTCACGCTCACCACACACGCTCATACTCAAGCTCATACTCACACTCGCCACACACATTCATACTCACGCTCACCACACACGCTCATACTCGTGCTCATACTCGCGCTCACCACACACGCTCATACTCGAGCTCATACTCACGCTAACCACACACGCTCATACTCACGCTCACCACACACACGTTCATACTCGCGCTCATACTCACGCTCACCACACACGCTCATACTCAAGCTCATACTCACGCTCACCACACACATTTATACTCACGCTCACCACACACGCTCATACTCAAGCTCATACTCACACTCACACGTTCATACTCGCGCTTATACTCACACTCATGCTCACACGCGCTCATACTCACACTCATGCTCACACTCACTCATACTCATACTCACACTCACACTCACACTCATACTCACACTCACACTCACACTCATACTCACACTCACACTCACACTCATACTCACGCTCATACTCACGCTCGCCACACACATTCATACTCACGCTCACCACACACGCTCATACTCGCGCTCATACTCACGCTCGCCACACACATTCATATTCACGCTCACCACACACGCTCATACTCGCGCTCATACTCACGCTCGCCACACACATTCATACTCACGCTCACCACACACGCTCATACTCGCGCTCATACTCACGCTCGCCACACACATTCATACTCACGCTCACCACACACGCTCATACTCGCGCTCATACTCACGCTCACCACACACATTCATACTCTGCTCACCACACACGCTCATACTCACGCTCATACTCGCGCTCACCACACACGCTCATACTCGAGCTCATACTCACGCTCACCACACACGCTCATACTCACGCTCACCACACA
Source organism: Leuciscus idus (assembly GCA_021554675.1). Taxonomy (NCBI): domain Eukaryota; kingdom Metazoa; phylum Chordata; class Actinopteri; order Cypriniformes; family Leuciscidae; genus Leuciscus; species Leuciscus idus. Next base: position 46,959,795 of record CM038628.1, on the reverse strand, counting down.
CACGTTCATACTCGCGCTCATACTCACGCTCACCACACACGCTCATACTCAAGCTCATACTCACGCTCACCACACACATTTATACTCACGCTCACCACACACGCTCATACTCAAGCTCATACTCGCGCTCGCCACACACATTCATACTCACGCTCACCACACACGCTCATACTCACGCTCGCCACACACATTCATACTCACGCTCACCACACACGCTCATACTTGCGCTCATACTCACGCTCGCCACACACACTCATACTCGCGCTCATAGTCACGCTCGCCACACACGCTCATACTCATGCTCATACTCACGCTCGCCACACACACTCACACACACGCTCACGCCCACCACACACGCTCGCCACACACGCTCGTACTCACGCTCACCACACATGCTCATACTCATGTTCATACTCACGCTCGCCACACACACTCATATTCGTGCTCATAGTCACGCTCACACACACACTCATACTCACGCTCATACTCACGCTCACCACACACGCTCATACTCACTCATACTCACGCTCACACACACGCTCACGCTCACGCTCACACACACGCTCATACTCACGCTCGCCACACACGCTCATACTCACGCTCACCACACACGCTCATACTCACACTCATACTCACGCTCATACTCAACACTCGCCACACACGCTCATACTCACGCTCACCACACACGCTCATACTCACACTCATACTCACACTCATACTCATACTCATACTCACGCTCATACTCACGCTCACCACACACGCTCATACTCACGCTCATACTCACGCTCACCACACACGCTCACCACACACGCTCATACTCACACTCATACTCACACTCACACTCACACTCATACTCATACTCATACTCATACTCATACTCACGCTCATACTCACGCTCACCACACACGCTCATACTCACACTCATACTCACGCTCACCACACACGCTCATACTCACACTCGCCACACACGCTCATACTCATATTCACGTTTGCCACACACGCTAATACTCATGCTCACGTTTGCCACACACGCTAATACTCATGCTCACGCTCATACAGACGTTCATACACACGCTCATACTCATGTTCACGCTCATACTCATGCTCACGCTCATGCTCATACTCACCACACACGCTCACACTCACACTCACACTCATACTCACGCTCACCACACACGCTCATACTCACACTCACGCTCACCACACACGCTCATACTCACACTCATACTCACGCTCATACTCAACACTCGCCACACACGCTCATACTCACGCTCACCACACACGCTCATACTCACACTCATACTCACACTCATACTCATACTCACGCTCATACTCACGCTCACCACACACGCTCATACTCACGCTCATACTCACGCTCACCACACACGCTCATACTCACACTCATACTCACACTCACACTCACACTCACACTCATACTCATACTCATACTCATACTCATACTCATACTCATACTCACGCTCATACTCACGCTCACCACACACGCTCATACTCACACTCATACTCACGCTCACCACACACGCTCATACTCACACTCGCCACACACGCTCATACTCATATTCACGTTTGCCACACACGCTAATACTCATGCTCACGTTTGCCACACACGCTAATACTCATGCTCACGCTCATACAGACGTTCATACACACGCTCATACTCATGTTCACGCTCATACTCATGCTCACGCTCATGCTCATACTCACCACACACGCTCACACTCACACTCACACTCATACTCACGCTCACCACACACGCTCATACTCACACTCATACTCACGCTCACCACACACGCTCATACTCACGCTCATACTCACGCTCACCACACACGCTCATACTCACACTCATACTCACGCTCATACTCACGCTCACCACACACGCTCATACTCACACTCATACTCACGCTCACACACACGCTCACACACACGCTCATACTCACGCTCGCCACACACGCTCATACTCACGCTCACCACGCACGCTCATACTCATGCTCATACTCATGCTCACCACACACGCACATACTCGTGCTTGCCACACACACTCATACTCGCGCTCATACTCGCGCTCATGCTTACGCTCACCACACACGCTCATGCTCACGCTCACGCTCATACTCACACTCGCCACACACGCTCATACTCATACTCACGTTTGCCACACATGCTAATACTCATGCTCACGCTCATACAGACGTTCATACACACGCTTATACTCATGTTCACGCTCATACTCATGCTCACGCTCATACTCACGCTCATACTCACGTTCACGCTCATACTCACACTCGCCACACACGCTCATACTCATACTCACGTTTGCCACACACGCTAATACTCATGCTCACGCTCATACAGACGTTCATACACACGCTCATACTCATGTTCACGCTCATACTCATGCTCACGCTCATGCTCATACTCACACTCGCCACACACGCTCATACTCATACTCACGTTTGCCACACACGCTAATACTCATGCTCACGCTCATACAAAGTTCATACACACGCTCATACTCATGTTCACGCTCATAGTCACGCTCGCCACTCACACTCACGCTCGCCACACACGCTCATACTCGCCGAACCGTGAAAACACACAGAGCTGGAGATGTTGTTGTGAAATGAAGTCAGACTAAACTCTCTCCCAGGTTCATCCACCCGGAGGGTCTGCCGTCAGACTACACCATCACCCTTCTCTTCCGGCTGCTCCCGGAAACCCCACAGGAGCCCTTCGCATTGTGGGAAATCCTCAACAACAACAATGAGCCGTTAGTGGGAGTCATTCTGGACAGTGAGTAACACACCTGCAGCAACACAAGGTCACGGGTTCGATTCTCAGGGATGCTTGAACTGGTGCATCAATATAAAAATGTGCTTTTGAAATGAAATGCAAATCTCATTTTGCTTCATGTGAGGTCAGTTCACTTCTCTTCACAGATGCAGGAAAGACTCTGACTTTTTTCAACACCGATTATAAGGGCGATTTTCAGACGGTGACATTTGAGGGGGCGGAAATCCAGAAACTCTTCTATGGCAGTTTCCACAAGGTCAGAATCACAAAGCGCAGGAGAATCAGTCTGTGAAAGTCCTGTTGTCTAATGCAGCATAATTCAGAGCTGTGTGTGTGTGTGTGTGTGTGTGTGTGTGTGTGTGTGTGTGTGTGTGTGTGTGTGTGTGTGTGTGTGTGTGTGTGTGAGCGCAGCTGCACATCGCAGTGAGCAAGACCTTGGCTCTGGTCATGGTGGACTGTAAGTCAGCGGGAGAGAAGCCTGTGAACGCAGCCAGAAACATCAGCACTGACGGGGTCGAGGTGCTCGGCCGGATGGTTCGATCCCGAGACTCCAAAGACAACTCTGCTCCGGTACCGTGTGTGTGTGGGAGATCAAAGGGAAAGTCATGCATAAATGCAGTTCATGGTTAGAATAACATGTCTCACATCTGTGTGTGTGTGTTTAGTTTCAGCTGCAGTCCTTTGATATCGTGTGCAGCACGTCATGGGCTCGACGGGACAAATGCTGCGAGCTGCCCAGCCTGGTGAGTGTGTGTGTGTGTGTCTGTGTGTGTCTATGTGTGCAAGTGTGTGTGTGTGTGTGTGTGTGTGTGTGTGTGTGTGTGTGTGTCTATGTGTGCAAGTGTGAGAGTGTGTGGATGTGTGTGAGCGTGTGTGTGTGTGTGTATGAGTGTGTTTGGGAGTGCGTGAGCATGTGAGTGTGTGAGTGTGAGTGTGAGTGTGAGTGTGTGTGTGTGTGTGTGGATGTGGATGAGTGTGTGTGTGTGTGTGTGTGTGTGTGTGTGTGTATGAGTGTGTTTGGGAGTGCGTGAGCGTGTGAGTGTGAGAGTGCGCGTGTGTGTGTGTGTGTGTGTGTGTGCACGCGTATGCGTGAGCATGTGTGTGTGACTGTGTGTGTGTGTGTGACTGTGTGTGTGTGTGTGAGAGTGCGCGTGTGTGTGTGTGTGTGTGTGTGTGTGTGCACGCGTATGCGTGAGCATGTGTGTGTGACTGTGTGTGTGTGTGACTGTGTGTGTGTGCAAACATCTTTGCTGTCGTGTAGATTAAAATGTAGAAGTAAAAATACCCCTGAAATGTTAAGTTTATATTTCTATCATTTAATAAAATATTTGCATGTTTACAGTTATCTTAATGGCAGTGTTATATATGACATATTTTTATATACTGTTTTATAATAGTTAATATTTTTAATTAGCTTTTATTGTAATTTTATTGTTTATTTTAATAATATTTGTATGTGCTTTTATCCTTTTTACTCATTTTTAAATATTTCTTTTTCTATTTAGCTTTCATTTATTTTTATTTCAGTTTTAGTCATTTTAGTACTAAAACTCACACTTAGTTATTCGCCAAAGTGGCATGACTAATTTTTGTTTAGCATTTTTGATAAAAAACAAATCGTTGAATCTGACCTATGAATTGATTCATTGATTCATGTAAATGATTTGAACGCACAGTAGCGACTCACTGGGAGATTGACGTGTGTAAGTGAGCAGTGTGTGTTCAGCTGCTGTGTGTGTGTGTGTTTCAGAGGAAAGAATCCGAGTGTCCATCTCTCCCGCGTGCCTGTACCTGCACTCAGGACAGCAAGGGCCCCCCCGGCCCCCCTGGGCCCCCGGTACGAGCCCTTAATCATCATCATCATCATCATCTCAGACATCAGTCACTGACTCTGTGTGTGTGTGTGTGTGTGTGTGTGTGTGGCAGGGAGGTTCTGGTACCAGAGGAGCCAGAGGAGATCGAGGGGAACCCGGCCCTGTGGTACTGAATTACCCACAATCCACCTCACTTACTAACATTTCACAGAGACTGTAATAGGAGTAGATGTGCACAGATGTTGTGTGTGTTTGCAGGGTCCGGTTGGTCCGGTTGGGGACGCTGGTGTTCCAGGAGCTCAGGGGCCTCCCGGTCCTCCGGGGCCCAGCGGACGCTCCATCAGAGGCCCCCCGGTAAAACACACACACACACACACAGACACAGACACAGACACACACAGACACAGACACACACACACACACACATACACACACACACAATGCACACACACTGAACACACACTGCACACTCACTGCACACACACACACTGCACACACTGAACACTCACTGAACACAAACACCGAACACCCACTGAACACACCCACTGAACACACCCACTGAACACACCCACTGAACACCCACACTGAACACACACTGAACACCCACTGAACACACCCACTGAACACCCACTGAACACACACCCACTGAACACCCACTGAACACACACACTGAACACCCACTGAACACACACTGAACACCCACTGAACACACACACACTGAACACTCACTGAACACTCACTGAACACCCACTGAACACCCACTGAACACACACACTGCACACTCACTGAACACACACACTGAACACTCACTGAACACACACACTGAACACCCACTGAACACACACTGCACACTCACTGAACACTCACACTGAACACACACTGCACACTCACTGAACACACACACTGAACACTCACTGAACACACAATGAACACACACTGCACACTCACTGAACACACACTGCACACCCACTGAACACACACACTGAACACCCACTGAACACACACTGCACACTCACTGAACACACACACTGAACACTCACTGAACACACACACTGAACACTCACTGCACACACACTGCACACTCACTGAACACTCACACTGAACACCCACTGAACACACACACTGAACACTCACTGAACACACACACTGAACACTCACTGAACACACACACTGAACACTCACTGAACACACACACTGAACACTCACTGAACACTCACACTGAACACCCACTGAACACTCACACTGAACACTCACTGAACACACACACTGAACACTCACTGAACACACACACTGAACACTCACTGCACACACATTGAACACTCACTGCACACATACTGACCACACACTGCTCGATTGCTCCTGTCTGCCTCGCTGCCTGCTGTGAGTTTGTCTGCTTCGGTGCTGTAAGCTCCGTATTAGCCTCGTATAGCCTCGTATTTCCTTGTTTTGAACCATCATTTACTACAATTTCTAGTTGTTTATACTACTACTAAATACAGCTTACCCAACATCGCTCGCTTCCGTTACTACTAGCACAACACGCTGGTAATTCGCTAGCCTGTTAACGCGCCACCCGTGCGCTCAGCTATTTTTATTTATTTATTTTCTCTCGCGCCTTTGAGTTCATAAAAGCTCAGGTGAGTAAGAATCACTCAACAAACACGGTGAGTAATGTCTTGTCCTGTTATTATCATGCGTCGCGTCTGAATGCGTTGTTGTTTTTGGAGCTCTATCGATTTGATTTATAATTCTTGATTTTTCTCTCTGCCTGCTGTGAGTGTGCTTGCTTCGGTGCTGTAAGCTCCGTCTTAGCCTCGTATTTCCTTGTTTTGAACCATCATTTACTACAATTTCTAGTTGTTTACATTACTACTAAATACAGCTTACCCAACCCTGACATCGCTCGCTTCCGTTACTACTAGCACAACACGCTAGTAATTCGCTAGCCTGTTAACGCGCCACCCGTGCGCTCAGCTATTTTTATTTATTTATTTTCTCTCGCGCCTTTGAGTTCATAAAAGCTCAGGTGAGTAAGAAACACTCAACAAACACGGTGAGTAATGTCTTGTCCTGTTATTATCATGTGTCGCGTCTGAATGCGTTGTTGTTTTTGGAGCTCTATCGATTTGATTTATAATTCTTGATTTTTCTCTTTAAACTCGCTTACAACGAAGATTTTCTACTTTTCCTCACTGAGAAGCACTACTGCTCAAACCTCATAGTTACAACACGGACTGTTGAGCAGACGCGTCTCAAGCCTATTAGTGATCCAACGCTGCATACTCTTAAAGGTACGTCCGTGGATCACGGCTGAACGCGTCTTCTCCACACTCACTTACAAACAAACAAACTTATAATATAAATTAGTATTAATATTGATAGCATCACTGGTAGCTTCGTTGCTAACTCACTGTCCATCTGTTAAAATGGCGAATATATCAGATGTAAGTAGTCTACCTTTTGGTGCAGGTGAGGACACATTTGAGCTGCACGCACTGCAGTCTGAGCTGGAAGCTGTTGAGAAACAGATCCACAACCTTTTATTGAGACAGGCCGAGCTGAGAGACCGGTGTTTGGCTCTTGAAACATCACGTGCCGATGCACACAAATCAGTGTTTAACGTTACTAACCCGCTGACTCCGACCGCGTCTACTCCGTGCGTTCCTCAGCATCGGTCGCAATCAGCCATGGTCTCGTTCACTCCGGCTCCAACACGCCACCACGAAGCCTGGGTGGTTCCGCAGCGGAAGACGCGAGTCAGGTTTAGACCAAGACTTTCTCCGACCCTCCCGGTTTTCGAGTTATCCACACAAAACCGCTTCTCCCCTCTACGCGAAACAGAACGCGATGCTGTGATCATCGGCGATTCCATCGTTCGGCACGTACACGCTACGTTAGGTAAAAGTAAGGTGCACAGTCACTGCTTTCCTGGTGCTCGTGTTTCTGAAATCGCTGCTCGCGTTCCCGAGATCCTGAACGGTGACGAGCGCGTCGGAACTGTGGTCCTGCACGCGGGAGTGAACGACATCAGGCTGCGCCAGACGGAGATTCTGAAGAAAGACTTCAGGAATCTGATCGATACGGTACGCAGCACATCGCCTGAAACAACGATCATTGTGTCAGGACCGCTTCCCACGTACCGACTAGGGCATGAAAAGTTCAGCAGATTATTTGCGCTAAATGAATGGTTAATGTCATGGTGCAATGAGCAGAAACTGCTCTTTGTAAATAATTGGAATCTGTTTTGGGAGCGACCTAGGCTTTTCCGTGCTGATGGCTTACACCCAAGCAGATTCGGAGCGGATCTTCTGTCAGATAACATCTCCAAAATGTTAAATACCCTTTGACTAGTAACCAAAAGTCCAAATCATAGTCTCTGCTGCACCAATTCAACTGATATAAATACTAGTGTAGAACATTGCATAGAAACCGTGTCTATTCCTCGTTTAGTGAGATCAAATAATAAATCTACTGCAGGATCTAGGAAAAATCTAATTGTTATTAAAACACAAAATGTTGCTATTAGTAAACAAAAACTATTTCTAAAGCTAGGTCTTCTAAACATTAGATCACTCACACCTAAGGCAGTTATTGTAAATGAAATAGTCACAGATAATAGCTTCGATGTACTTTGCCTTACTGAAACCTGGCTTAAAGGAACACTCCACCGTTTTTTGAAATAGGGCTTATTCACCTTCTTTCCCACATTTAGATAGGTGGGCAAATGCATTTTTGTCTCAGTGCATGCATTGTTTTAGTTTGACAGGGTCGGCGTGAGCTTAGCTTAGCATAATGAATGGAATCCTTTGTTGCCAGCTAGCATGTCCTGAATAAAAGTGATATAAAAAAAAAAAAAAACCCTACCTAATGACTTCTTGTGGCCCGCGTATTCACAACAAGCACAAATAGCGATGCAGATTAACACTAGGCGATTTCCTAGGCAGATATTGACTTATATATTAAGGACTATATTAGGGGGAAGCACAGGCGAAGCACTGCTACTTGGGCGTGGTATCTCTGCGCCCAAGTAGCAGTGCTTCGCCTGTGCTTCCCCCTAATATAGTCCCAAGTCAAAATCTGCATAGGAAATCGCCTAGTGTTAATCTGCATCGCTATTTGTACTTGTTGTGAATACGCAGGCCACAAGAAGTAATTAGGTGGGTTTTTTTATTTTTTATATCACTTTTATTCAGGACATGCTAGCTGGCAACAAAGGATTCCATTCATTATGCTAAGCTAAGCTAGCGCCAACCCTGTCAAACTAAAACAATGCATGCACTGAGACAAAAATGCATTTTCCCACCTATCTAAATGTGGGAAAGAAGGTGAATAAGCCCTATTTCAAAAAACGGTGGAGTGTTCCTTTAAACCAAATGATTATTTCGGTATTAATGAGTCTACTCCTCCTGGATACTGTTATAAGCATGAGCCCCGTCTGATTGGTCGTGGCGGCGGTGTTGCAACCATCTATAGAGATATTCTCAATGTTACTCAGAAAACGGGTTATAAGTTTATTTCATTTGAAGTACTTGTATTAAATGTTACGCTCTTAGATGTTAGAAAAACATCCCTATTATCTCTAGCCTTGGCTACCGTATATAGACCGCCAGGGCCTTACGCTGATTTCCTAAAAGAGTTTGCAGATTTTCTCTCAGACCTATTAGTCAATGTCGATAAAGCATTAATTGTTGGAGATTTTAACATACACGTAGATAATCCAAATGATGCGTTAGGAGCTGCGTTTACAGATTTATTAAATTCATTTGGGGTCAAGCAAAACGTCACCGGACCAACTCATCGTCTTAATCATACACTCGATTTAATTATATCACATGGAACCGATCCAACCGATATAGATATCATTCCACAAAGTGATGAAGTCACTGATCACTACATGGTAACTTGCATATTACGTACTGCTGTAATATGTCATGCAGCGTCGCGTTATCGACCAGGCAGAACAATCCTTCCATCCACCATAGATAATTTCTCAAATTGCTTATCTAATCTGTCTCAGCTGCTGCCTGAACCCAAACAAACAGATGAACTAGAAGAACTAACTAGCACTATGAGCACCATTCTCTCTAGAACATTGGATGTGGTTGCACCTATTAAATTAAAAAAGGTCAGAGAGAAAAATAAAGCACCATGGTATAACAATACTACGCATGTTTTAAAGAGAGAAACCCGTATTTTAGAGCGTAAATGGAAACAAACTAATTTAGAGGTCTTTAGAATCGCGTGGAAAGACAGTATGTCACGTTATAAAAAGGCCCTAAAAGCGGCCAGGGCTGAGCACCTCCGCAAACTAATAGAAAACAACCAAAACAATCCAAGGTTTTTATTTAACACCGTGGCTAGACTAACAAATAAACAGACGTCACCCGAACAAAATATCCCGTTACAGTTCAGTAGTAATGATTTCATGAACTTCTTCACTGAGAAAATAGAAAGCATCAGAACCACAATTGTAAACGTTCAATCTTCAATCGGGCCTTATAATTCAGCTTCAATTATCACCCCGCAAGAACAATTACAGTGCTTTACAACTATAGAACAAAAAGAGTTAAATAAACTTATCACTTCATCTAAAACAACAACATGTTTATTAGATCCTATACCAACTAAACTACTGAAAGAAGTGTTACCTGTAGTGGAAGAGCCTCTCCTCAATATTATTAACTCGTCTTTATCTTTAGGTCATGTTCCAAGAACATTTAAACTGGCAGTTATAAAACCTCTCATTAAGAAACCACAATTAGATCATAATAATCGAGCAAATTATAGACCCATTTCAAATCTTCCATTTATGTCTAAAATATTAGAAAAAGTGGTGTCCGCTCAACTGGGCTCTTTCTTGCAACAAAATGATATCTATGAAAAGTTTCAGTCTGGATTCAGACCGCATCATAGCACTGAAACTGCGCTCGTTAAAATCACAAATGATTTACTTTTAGCTTCTGACCAAGGCTGTATCTCAATACTAGTTTTACTTGATCTTAGTGCTGCGTTCGATACTATAGATCACACAATACTCTTAGATCGACTACAAAATTATACTGGTGTTCAAGGACAAGCACTAAGCTGGTTCAAATCATACCTATCTGACCGCTACCATTTTGTCTATTTAAATGGAGAAAAATCGATCATAACTCCAGTAAACTATGGAGTGCCGCAGGGATCTGTGTTAGGCCCTCTGTTATTTTCAATATATATGATGCCACTTGGAAATATTATAAGGAAACATGGAATTAGTTTCCATTGTTATGCTGATGACACTCAAATATATATTTCATCAAGGCCGGATGAAAACGCTAAATTTTCCAAATTGACAGAGTGTGTTAAAGATATAAAAGATTGGATGACGCGTAATTTTCTTTTATTAAATCCAGACAAGACAGAGGTAATACTTATCGGTTCAAAAACCGCCCACAAAACCTCGCACAATACAACTTTAACATCATAGGATGTCCTGTTACTTTATCCTCTACAGTAAAAGACCTGGGTGTTATACTCGATTGCAACCTGTCTTTTGAAAATCATATTTCATATGTTACAAAAACAGCCTTTTTCCACCTTAGAAACATTGCTAAGCTACGTAATATGCTATCAGTTTCTGATGCAGAAAAGTTAGTTCATGCATTCATGACCTCGAGACTGGATTACTGTAATGCTTTATTAGCTGGTTGTCCTGCATCCTCAATAAACAAGCTACAGTTAGTCCAAAATGCCGCCGCTAGAGTTCTTACGAGATCAAGAAAATATGATCATATAACACCGATTTTATCATCACTGCATTGGTTACCTATAAAGTTCCGTATTAATTACAAGGTATAGCTCCAGTCTATTTAACGGATCTTCTATCGCCCTATAATCCATGGCGCTCTTTAAGATCACTAAATTCAAGGCTTTTGGTCATACCTAGGATATCCAGAACCACCAAAGGAGGGAGAGCATTTTCACATTTGGCTCCAAAACTCTGGAATAGTCTTCCTGATACTGTTCGTTGCTCAGACTCGCTCTCCCAGTTTAAAACTAGATTAAAGTCGCATCTCTTCAACCAGGCATTCATATAATCCTACAGTTCAAACTACAATCCGGCCTCTAGCTCATAAATGCCAGAGGAGAACTGGCCCCCGACTGAGCCTGGGTTCTCCCAAGGTTTTTTTTTCTCCATTAGGTGTATGATGGAGAACTCCTGATGGAGTTTTAGGACACCATTAGGTCACTTGATGGAGTTTTTCGGTTCCTTGCCACTGTTGCCTTTGGCTTGCTCAGTTGGGGATATTTTGGGGATATTTAATTTAATTTTATCAATCAATAAATTCCTCTTGAAACAAACTTTGTTGTATTATTTAAATTTAATACTGTGAAGCTGCTTTGATACAATCTGTTTTGTGAAAAGCGCTATACAAATAAACTTGACTTGACTTGACTTGACACACTGCACACACACACACACTCACTGAACACACACACTGCACACTCACTGAACACACACACTGAACACACACTACACACTCACTGCACACACACACTGAACACACACTGCACACACACACTGAACACACACTGAACACACACACTGCACACACACACTGTACACACACTGCACACACACACACACACACACACACACACACACACACTGTACACACACTGCACACACACACTGCACACACACACACTGAAGACACACTGCACACACACACTGCACACACACACTGCACACTGCACACACACTGCACACACACACTGAACACACACTGCACACACACACTGAACACACACTGCACACACACACTGCACACACACACACTGCACACACACTGTACACACACTGCACACACACACACTGAACACACACTGAACACTCACTGCACACACACACTGCACACACACACTGAACACACACACTGTACACACACTGCACACACACACACTGAACACACACTGAACACTCACTGCACACACACACTGAACATGCATTAGGTTTGTTCTATTAATTTCAAATATAAAAGTCGTTCATAACACAGACTATTTTAAAATACTCCGTCATTTTTGGTCATACAGACTTAAGAAATATGAAAAAATAAACCGTTAAATGTCTACCTTTTTATGTGTCCACTTACAGTCGAAACAAAACATCGTGCTTTTGCAAAATAAAGAAAATAATCAGGATGTGCTTTCTGCCTCTGCATCTCCGTGAACTTCTTTTCTGGAGCACGTCTCTAAACTTAAAACTCAGCGAATACTCGTCACACAGGCATGAGCTATATATCTTTATAATCATTTAAGGGTCTACTTTTAAATGATCTAATCCAAAACGAAAACAAATATTCTCTGTTTATGTAATTTGAATGAAAAGAGAGATGTCAGTCGTTCTCATTATAGCTCATTATCTGCTAATGTGACCACGCCCACGGAGAGCGCGCGCTATTCAAACACTAATGATCTGAAGCGATCCATGCAAACCTGTGAACGCCCACATCAGCTGGATAACACACATCAAGTTTAATCAGACTTGTGTTCTTTACGTCGTCTTGCGACGCTGTGAGGAATAATACTATCGTAATATTACCTCAGAAGTGCTGGTTTAGTTCGAGGAGCAACGGATCCAGCTGAGGATTGTGAATAGTAAGTTCTTTATTCTTAAGTGCTTTGTTCTAATCGCGATATGGAACAGTGTCTGTAAACCGCAAAAAGACGATGTTTAAATATGAACCGCGTGTCTGTGTGTGAATGAACGGCACAGATGCGCGCTGTTGTTTACAGGCACTTACATTAGTAAACATGTTATTTTTACATGAACACATCTACTAGTTCAGCTTTTACCAAACTATATTGCTATACTGAGATGAGTAAAAATCGACTGAAATATGTTGAAATAAAATGTCTTTATATAAGCAACGTATTAAACTGCAAATTAACATTTATATACCCTAATATATCATAAAAACTATATGTTACAGACGAAATATGAAAGACAACATTTGGTTGAGTAGTTTTGGATAGATTCTAAAGTTTTTACTGTAAAATAGACTACTGCCACATCAAATAAGCTTTTGTTCGCCAATTTCTGCTCAAATGTTATATAGTATGTTTTGTCAAAAAGAAAGTCATCAACTAAGATGTTATTATAGTGTTTGTTTCAATATTCAAACTAATAAATCCTTAACTTTGAAATACGTATGATAAAATGTATACTTTTTACAAAGAAAGATTACACTTGAAATATTGTTAAAATTTTTATTGTTGTTGATTTACATGTGAAAACCTTTTAATAAAGTAGCAAAACATATATTTATAAGGTAGATGGAAACAGAATCTTAAAGTCGGCATGAAATCAAAATTGAACCTATTTACTTTGTTAGCGCATATTACTAGTCTTGTGGTGAACAATTAATCCGTGCAAGTTAAGACACAGAAAAAAATTGTTTGCCGTGGTAATCTTTAATCAAAGTCTGAAAAGTTACTTCCGGACTGGAATGGCGGTCCCTCTCTGATGACATAGGCTTGACGGCTTGGGTTGAAAAACGCTTAACCACTCCCCTCAAACCGTTAGTCTGTAATGAGCGAGAGATGGAGAGGAGGAGCGCTAGAGTCAAACCCTGCCCTCTGTTCAATATTCCCTTTCACTGGGAAATACGTCACAGCACTGGAGAAAAGTCGTTTGCAACTTCCGGTTCATGGGGACTTTAACAGGTCAATATAAGCCTTCTCATTAAATTATTTATTGTTTTTTATTAGTGAAACATTTGGGGAGAGGATATAGTCCAAAAATTTCTGAAAATACAGTATGAGAATTAACTGCATAGTTACTAGAAATGTTTTCTTTGGATATTATACAATTTGCATGCATACAAAAGTTGTGGAAAAAGACAAAAAATATTCAAGATGTTTCCAACTCTAACTTTGAACCAGTTCTGTAGAATGGCCCATATAGCCTATATGAACAGGATTAGTTTCCAAGTATGATTGTGTACTAAAAATGTGCTTTTGACTTTCATTATTTGAATTATATATATATATATATATATATATATATATATATATATATATATATATATATATATATATATATATATATATATTTCTTTTGTCCTCAAATTCTTTCTAGTAATTCCCTCTCAGTGACACACCTGAATGAAAGGCTCATTATGCAGCTCATTATGCGGGTCATTATACAGCTCATTATGCGGGTCATTATACAGCTCATTATGCGGGTCATTATACAGCTCATTATGCGGGTCGTTGTGTTCTCAGGTGTGAATCACAGCATTATTCATGATCATTCACGCCCCCACGCATATTGCCTTTCCAAACAAAACATCTCTTACAAAGTTTAAATCACTGTATTGTTTTATGTGAATGATTAGGCAGGATCATTTTCACATCATTTTGAAGCAAAAAACTGTAGTTGACAACATTCAGTAGTCAAAATAACGTCAGTATTGTGTGTTCAGAAGGCCTGATATATGATGGTTGGTGTGTGTGTGTGTGTGTGTGTTCAGAAAGCCTAATATATGATGGTGTGTGTGTGTGTGTGTGTGTGTGTGAGTGTGTGAGTTCAGAAGGCCTGATATATGATGGTGTGTGTGTGTGTGTGTGTGTGTGTGTGTGTGTGTGTGTGTGTGTGAGTTCAGAAGGCCTGATATATGATGGTGTGTGTGTGTGTGTGTGTTCAGGGCGCTGCGGGCGAGACGGGACAGAAGGGAGACGCCGGTCCTCCAGGCCTGCAGGTAAACCACACACTTGCGCGCGTGTGTGTCGATGCGCTGACCTCGTGTGTGTGTGTGTGTGTGTGTGTGTCCAGCTGCGCTGACCTTGTGTGTGTGTGTGTGTGTGTGTGTGTGTCCTGCTGCTCTGACCTTGTGTGTGTGTGTGTGTGTGTGTGTGTGTCCCGTTGCGCTGACCTCGTGTGTGTGTGTGTGTGTGTGTGTGTGTGTGTGTGTGTGTCCCGCTGCACTGACCTCGTGTGTGTGTGTGTGTGTGTGTGTGTGTGTGTGTGTGTGTGTGTGTGTGTCCCGCTGCACTGACCTCATGTGTGTGTGTTCCTGCAGGGTGTTCCTGGTTCTCCGGGCTCTCCGGGACGTGAAGGGCCTCCAGGATCCCGGGTAACTGTCTGTCAGCTGTGTGTGTGTGTGTGTGTGTGTGTGTGTGTGTGTGTGTGTGTGTGTGTGTGTGTGTTTGTGTGTGTGATCATGTGTGTTTCGTCCTCTACAGGGTCTGCCGGGTCCAGACGGTCCTCAGGGACGAGTGGGAGCGCCGGGAAATATTGTGAGTTCATGAACATGTTTAACAGCAGGGTCGTGATGTGTGTGTTAGTGTGATTGAATACACACATGCGCTGTGTGTTTGAGAGTGAAGTGCAGGAGTGTGTTCATTTACACACGTGCAGATCATGATCACGGGTTTCAGTATCAGTTACTGAATCATTTACTGTGTGTGTGTTAGCGCTTGTGAGCGTGTGTGTGTGTGTGTGTGTGTGTGTGTGCGTGCGTGTGTGCGTTGTTCTAAAGCTCTGGATCATGATCTGCACGTGTGTAAATGAACACACTCCTGCACTTCACTCTCAAACACACACTTTACTTGCTGGAACTAAATAAATGGTTTAATGTTTGAAAATGGAGAAATTAAGACGTAATTATTGGTATTGTAATTTTACAGTTGTACCATAAAATAAGTATTATACTATTTTATTTATTTAAATATTATCGTTATATTTACTTTTTATTGCCTTTTCTCCATATCTATGTCTGTACTTTTCTTCTGCACTGGAAACTCGTGTGTTAGACATTAAAGCTCATTCTAAATTCTGAAAAGTTATTAAATATTTGTTTTATTATATTTATTGAATACTCCATTTTTTTAATTTTACACGCACTATAGTTATATTACAATATATTAACTGTTCTGTATTTTTATTTAATAATCAATGCGTGTGTGTGTGTGTGTGTGTGTGGTTATAACAGGGAGGTCCAGGAGGTCCTGGGGCCCCGGGAGAAAACGGCCCTCCAGGACCTAGAGGAGACCAGGGCCCTCCGGTACGTCACACACACGCGTGCACATGATATGGGCGATCGAGGCGATGTTAAAACCTCTCTCTCTGTTTCAGGGACTCGCGGGACCCAAAGGAGAGAAGGGTGAGAGGGTAAGTGATGAACGTGTGTGTGTGTGTGTGTGTGTGTGTGTGTGTGTGAAACGTTCTCTCTCCTGTGTGTGTGTGTGTGTGTGTGTGTGTGTGTGTGTGTGTGAAACGTTCTCTCTCCTGTGTGTGTGTGTGTGTGTGTGTGTGTGTGTGTGTGTGTGTGTGTGTGAAACGTTCTCTCTCCTGTGTGTGTGTGTGTGTGTGTGTGTGTGTGTGTGTGTGTGTGTGTGAAACGTTCTCTCTCCTGTGTGTGTGTGTGTGTGTGTGTGTGTGAAACGTTCTCTCTCCTGTGTGTGTGTGTGTGTGTGTGTGTGTGTGTGTGTGTGTGAAACGTTCTCTCTCCTGTGTGTGTGTGTGTGTGTGTGTGTGTGTGAAACGTTCTCTCTCCTGTGTGTGTGTGTGTGTGTGTGTGTGTGTGTGTGTGTGTGTGTGTGAAACGTTCTCTCTCCTGTGTGTGTGTGTGTGTGTGTGTGTGTGTGTGTGTGTGAAACGTTCTCTCTCCTGTGTGTGTGTGTGTGTGTGTGTGTGTGTGAAACGTTCTCTCTCCTGTGTGTGTGTGTGTGTGTGTGTGTGTGTGTGTGTGAAACGTTCTCTCTCCTGTGTGTGTGTGTGTGTGTGTGTGTGTGTGTGTGTGTGAAACGTTCTCTCTCCTGTGTGTGTGTGTGTGTGTGTGTGTGTGTGTGTGAAACGTTCTCTCTCCTGTGTGTGTGTGTGTGTGTGTGTGTGTGTGTGTGAAACGTTCTCTCTCCTGTGTGTGTGTGTGTGTGTGTGTGTGTGTGTGTGTGTGTGTGTGAAACGTTCTCTCTCCTGTGTGTGTGTGTGTGTGTGTGTGTGTGTGTGTGTGTGTGTGTGTGTGTGTGTGAAACGTTCTCTCTCTCCTGTGTGTGTGTGTGTGTGTGTGTGTGTGTGTGTGTGTGTGTGTGTGTGTGAAACGTTCTCTCTCCTGTGTGTGTGTGTGTGTGTGTGTGTGTGTGTGTGTGTGTGTGTGAAACGTTCTCTCTCCTGTGTGTGTGTGTGTGTGTGTGTGTGTGTGTGTGTGTGTGTGTGAAACGTTCTCTCTCCTGTGTGTGTGTGTGTGTGTGTGTGTGTGTGTGTGAAACGTTCTCTCTCCTGTGTGTGTGTGTGTGTGTGTGTGTGTGTGTGTGTGTGTGTGTGTGTGTGTGTGTGTGTGTGTGTGTGTGTGTGAAACGTTCTCTCTCCTGTGTGTGTGTGTGTGTGTGTGTGTGTGGTGTGTGTGTGTGTGTGTGTGTGTGTGTGTGTGTGTGTGTGTGAAACGTTCTCTCTCCTGTGTGTGTGTGTGTGTGTGTGTGTGTGTGTGTGTGTGTGTGTGTGTGTGTGTGTGTGTGTGTGTGTGTGTGTGTGTGTGTGTGAAACGTTCTCTCTCCTGTGTGTGTGTGTGTGTGTGTGTGTGAAACGTTCTCTCTCCTGTGTGTGTGTGTGTGTGTGTGTGTGTGTGTGTGTGTGTGTGTGTGTGTGTGTGTGAAACGTTCTCTCTCCTGTGTGTGTGTGTGTGTGTGTGTGTGTGTGTGTGTGTGTGTGTGTGTGTGTGAAACGTTCTCTCTCCTGTGTGTGTGTGTGTGTGTGTGTGTGTGTGTGTGTGTGTGTGTGTGTGTGTGTGTGAAACGTTCTCTCTCCTGTGTGTGTGTGTGTGTGTGTGTGTGTGTGTGAAACGTTCTCTCTCCTGTGTGTGTGTGTGTGTGTGTGTTTGTGTGTGTGTGTGTGTGTGTGTGTGTGTGTGTGTGTGTGTGTGTGTGTGTGTGAAACGTTCTCTCTCCTGTGTGTGTGTGTGTGTGTGTGTTTGTGTGTGTGTGTGTGTGTGTGTGTGTGTGTGTGTGTGTGTGTGTGTGTGTGAAACGTTCTCTCTCCTGTGTGTGTGTAACAGGGTGAAGTCCAGTCCACATCTTCTGTCCAGGCCATAGCGAGACAAGTGTGTGAGCAGCTGATCCAGAGTGAGTCCGCTTCATGAGCAGTGCATGCTGGGATTGAGTGAGTGTGTGTGACGTCACTCTCTCTGGGTCCAGGTCACATGGCGCGCTACAACTCGATCCTGAACCACGTTCCCAGCCAGCCGGTGTCGATCCGCACGGTCCCCGGGCCCCCGGGGGAGCCGGGCCGGCAGGGGCCTACAGGACCTCAGGGAGAGCAGGGCCCGCCTGGGAGACCCGGATTCCCCGGCAGCAACGGAGAGAACGGCCAGCCGGGAGCCAGAGGTGGAAGTTCACACTCACTCAAACATTACTGTGTCATTTTCTGCAGTTACAGACGCAATCAAGTTATTTCTACAGATCGTCTCACAGCAGCTTCACAGTGATAACAGGAGAATAGCAGAATCAGTGATGAAACTCAGATTCTGCTGTGAAGCGTCTACAGAAGATCATAGAGAGATTACTCAGATCATAGAGTGATTACTCAGATCATAGAGAGATTACTCAGATCATAGAGAGATTACTCAGATCATAGAGAGATTACTCAGATCATAGAGTGATTACTCAGATCATAGAGAGATTACTCAGATCATAGAGAGATTACTCAGATCATAGAGAGATTACTCAGATCATAGAGAGATTACTCAGATCATAGAGGGATTACTCAGATCATAGAGGGATTACTCAGATCATAGAGATTACTCAGATCATAGAGAGATTACTCAGATCATAGAGAGATTACTCAGATCATAGAGTGATTACTCAGATCATAGAGAGATTACTCAGATCATAGAGTGATTACTCAGATCATAGAGTGATTACTCAGATCATAGAGAGATTACTCAGATCATAGAGTGATTACTCAGATCATAGAGAGATTACTCAGATCATAGAGAGATTACTCAGATCATAGAGTGATTACTCAGATCATAGAGAGATTACTCAGATCATAGAGAGATTACTCAGATCATAGAGTGATTACTCAGATCATAGAGAGATTACTCAGATCATAGAGAGATTACTCAGATCATAGAGAGATTACTCAGATCATAGAGAGATTACTAAGATCATAGAGTGATTACTCAGATCATAGAGAGATTACTCAGATCATAGAGAGATTACTCAGATCATAGAGAGATTACTCAGATCATAGAGAGATTACTCAGATCATAGAGAGATTACTCAGATCATAGAGTGATTACTCAGATCATAGAGAGATTACTCAGATCATAGAGGGATTACTCAGATCATAGAGAGATTACTCAGATCATAGAGAGATTACTCAAATCATAGAGGGATTAGTCAGATCATAGAGTGATTACTCAGATCATAGAAGAGATTACTCAGATCATAGAGGGATTACTCAGATCATAGAGGGATTACTCAGATCATAGAGAGATTACTCAGATCATAGAGAGAGATCATAGAGAGATTACTCAGATCATAGAGAGATTACTCAGATCATAGAGTGATTACTCAGATCATAGAGAGATTACTCAGATCATAGAGGGATTAGTCAGATCATAGAGTGATTACTCAGATCATAGAAGAGATTACTCAGATCATAGAGGGATTACTCAGATCATAGAGGGATTACTCAGATCATAGAGAGATTACTCAAATCATAGAGAGATTACTCAGATCATAGAGAGAGATCATAGAGAGATTACTCAGATCATAGAGAGATTACTCAGATCATAGAGGGATTACTCAGATCATAGAGTGATTACTCAGATCATAGAGAGATTACTCAGATCATAGAGGGATTACTCAGATCATAGAGAGATTACTCAGATCATAGAGAGAGATCATAGAGAGATTACTCAGATCATAGAGAGATTACTCAGATCATAGAGGGATTACTCAGATCATAGAGAGATTACTCAGATCATAGAGGGATTACTCAGATCATAGAGAGATTACTCAGATCATAGAGGGATTACTCAGATCATAGAGAGATTACTCAGATCATAGAGAGATTACTCAAATCATAGAGAGATTACTCAGATCATAGAGAGAGATCATAGAGAGATTACTCAGATCATAGAGAGATTACTCAGATCATAGAGTGATTACTCAGATCATAGAGAGATCATAGAGGGATTACTCAGATCATAGAGGGATTACTCAGATCATAGAGGGATTACTCAGATCATAGAGGGATTACTCAGATCATAGAGTGATTACTCAGATCATAGAGAGAGATCATAGAGAGATTACTCAGATCATAGAGAGATTACTCAGATCATAGAGAGATTACTCAGATCATAGAGGGATTACTCAGATCATAGAGTGATTACTCAGATCATAGAGAGATTACTCAGATCATAGAGAGATTACTGATCATAGAGAGATTACTCAGATCATAGAGAGAGATCATAGAGAGATTACTCAGATCATAGAGAGATTACTCAGATCATAGAGTGATTACTCAGATCAACTCAGTTCAGCTTCTGTTCTCGTCTGATAGTGTCACTGCAGTGAAATCTACAATATTACTGAATATTGAGTGTCTTTTAACCCCCTGGGGTCGGCGGTATTGCCGGCGATACCAGCTCGCTTTTTTTTTATCAGTTCAAAAGAGATTAATTTTGCTCTGTTGACTTTGATATTACAAACACGTTTCATACATCAATCGATTCTGTTAAATGTGTATTATTTTTGTGTATACTCACAATAAAAACAAAGTGTTTTGCTTTTTGCCAAATAAAGAAAAATAAACACGAAGCGAGTTCTGCCTCGCGTCCGAAAATGAACAATAACTCAGCGAATACTCAGTCAAACAGGCATACAGACACACAGGTAGAAGCTTGAATTCTCTTCTTTTAAATGAAGTAATTTATATAAAAAACAAATATTCTCAGTTCATGTAATCTGTAAGAAAAGAGCGAGATGTCAGTCGTTCTCATCTCATCGAATTATTTTTAATGTGACCCTGCCCACGGAGAGCGCGCGCTATTCAAACGCAAATTACTGAGGCAATCCACGCAAACCTGTGAACGCCCCCATATCAGCTCGAGAAAACACAAGTTTATTCAGATCATTACTTGTTTACACCGTCTCGCAGCGCTGTGAGGAATAATAATAATGGAAAATGTACCTCAGAAGTGCGGGTATTTCGAGGAGCAAGGATCCGACTGAGCTGAGGAATACTGAAGTAAGTTTTTTTTCCTTCTCAAGTGAATCGCGTTTCTGTTTGTGAATGAATGAACAGCAGAGATGCGCTGTTTACCACAGCTCGCAAAAAGACAGTTTAAATTTAAATCGCATTTCTGTGTGTGAATGAATGATGATGTTTTAGCAAACTGTATTGCTATACTGAGATGAGTAAAAATCGACTGAAATATGTTGAAATAAAATGTAGGCTATATTTGTATAAGCAACGTATTAAACTGCAAATTAACATTTATATGCCCTAATATTTCATAAAAACAACGTTACAGTCAGGCGTTTCTGTGAGTGAATGAATGTTTCGCTTTTAGCAAACTGTATTGCTTTACTGAGTAAAAATCGACTGAAATATGTTGAAATAAAATGTATTTGTATAAGCAACGTATTAAACTGCAAATTAACATTTATATTTCTTATAATAAAAATGAAAGACCTATGTTACAGACAAATGAAAGACAACATTTCGTTGATTAGTTTTGGATAGATTATACATTTTTACTGTAAAATATCTGCCACCTCAAATAAGCTTTTGTTTGCCAATTTTTGCTCATATGTTAAATATAGTATGTTTTGTCAAAAATAAAGTAATCAAATAATCAATCAAATCCTTAACTTTGAAATATGTATGATAAAATGTATACTTTAGTTTTTACAAAGAAAGATTACACTTGAATTGTTGTTGTAATTGTAACCTTTTTAATAAAAAAATATATTTACAAGGTAGATGTAAACAAACTATTAAAAGGTAAATATCCCTAAAAAGCCTTTTCTTTAAATCATTTTTATTGTGTTTTATTAGTGACAAATTTGGGGAGAGGATAAATATTCCAAAACTGAAAATACAGTATGAGAATTAACTGCACAATTACTAGACATGTTTTCCTTGGATATTATAGGCCAATTTGCAAGCACAATTTGTGAAAAAATTTAATAAAAATTGAGATGCTTCCAACTGTTGCTCTTGCATTCTTTCTTGTGGCTATAGGTGACACACCTGAATGAATGGCTCATTAAGTATGCAGGCCCCATTGTCTCCTCAGGTGCGAACAACTAAATATGCATGATGGTGTCATTGGATCGTTGACGCCCACTCGAATTTTGCCTTTCCAAACAGAAAGTGCTTTGCAAAATTTAAATCAATGTATTGTGTTATGTGAATGATAAGGCAGGGTGATTTTCACATCATTTTGAAGAAAAAACTCTAGGCGACAACATCCATTACTCAAAAGTCTTATTGACACATATTTAGTATGTGTTTTGTGGCCTTATTTCAGAAACTTTAGTTTTTAGTTTTTTCAATAACCATGCATAAACATTATTCTCTCAAAAATGCAAACATGTCCATTCTTGTTGCTCACATATTATGGTAGCCCTGTTTGTGCTAAATAGAGTGTCTTTTTTTTTTGCCATTAATATGTTTATAAGCAACTGAAAAAAGCACAAATGTCAGGGCATGTCAGAACATCTCAAGGACCCCAAAAACACCTTAGAATCAGAATCAGAATCAGAATCAGAAAGAGCTTTATTGCCAAGTGTGCTTGCACCCACAAGGAATTTTTCTTGGTACTGAAGCTTCCAGTGCACATATACAAATACAAATACAACAAGAAACATAGTAATACAAATTCTAAGAATAAAATATATAAAAAAATAAAATAAAATAAAATAGTATAAAAAGTAAAAAAAAGGGGTCACAGTTGGGTTTAGTCTGAATAAACATTTACAGATTATGTATATTAACATATTTACAGTATTTTGAGAAGTATGAATAATATAAATATAAATATCACCTGAGTTAGAGAATATTACACTAGACAGTGGGAGTCTAGTGCATGTTACAGATTATGAACATATTTACAGTATTTTGAGTAGTATGAATAATATAAATATAAATATCACCTGAGTTAAGAGAATATTGCACTAGACAGTGGGAGTATTGCACTTGCAGGCATATGCCTTGGGGGGCATGTTAAGTGTTCAGAAGGGAAATAGCCTGTGGAAAGAAACTGTTCCTGTGCCTGGATGTTCTTGTGGCCAGTGATCTGTGTCGCCGTCCTGACGGTAACAGTTCAAACAGGGGGTGTCCAGGGTGAGTGGAGTCTGTGATGATTTTACCTGCTCTCTTCCTCACTCTGGAAGAGTACAGGTCCTGGAGGGTTGGCAGGGGGGCACCAATAATCCTCTCTGCTGTCCGGACTGTCCGTTGTAGTCTCCTGATGTCCGATTTGGTAGCTGAACCAAACCAGACAGTGATGGAAGTGCTTAAAACAGACTCAATGACGGCTGAGTAGAACTGGATCAGCAGCTCCTGTGGCAGATTGAACTTCTTCAGCTGGCGAAGGAAGTACAGTCTCTGCTGGGCCTTTTTCACAATGGAGTCAATGTGATTTGCCCACTTCAGGTCCTGAGAGATGGTAGAGCCCAGGAACCTGAATGACTCCACTGCTTCCACAGTGCTGTTCATGATGGTGAGAGGGGGGAGTGCTGGGGATTTTCTCCTGAAATCCACAATCATCTCCACTGTTTTGAGCGTGTTCAGCTCAAGGTTGTTATAGCTGCACCAGACAGCCAGCTGTTCAACCCCCAGTCTGTAAGCAGACTCGTCACCATTTTGGATGAGACCGATGACGGTGGTGTCGTCTGCAAATTTCAGGAGCTTGACAGAGGGGTCTTTAGAAGTGCAGTCATTAGTGTACAGGGAGAAGAGCAGTGGGGAGAGAACGCACCCTTGGGGGGCGCCAGTGCTGATGGTGAGGGTCCTGGATGTGAGCTTCCCCAGTCTCACTCGCTGCTGCCGGTCCGTCAGGAAGCTGGAGATCCACTGACAGATTGAGGATGGCATGGAGAGCTGAGTCAGTTTGGCTGTGAGAAGATCAGGGATGATGGTATTGAAGGCCGAACTGAAGTCCACAAATAAGATCCGTGCATAAGTCCCAGGTCTGTCAAGATGTTGCAGGATATAGTGCAGTCCCATGTTGACTGCATCATCCACAGACCTGTTTGCTCTGTAAGCAAACTGAAAGGGATCCAGAAGGGGTCCAGTGATGTCCTTCAGATAGGCCAACACCAGTCTTTCAAACGACTTCATGACCACAGACGTGAGAGCGACAGGTCTGTAGTCATTAAGTCCAGTGATTTTAGGTTTTTTGGGAACCGGAATGATAGTGGAGCGTTTGAAGCAGCAGGGAACTTCACACTGCTCCAATGATCTGTTGAAGATCTGCGTGAAGACTGGGGCCAGTTGGTCAGCGCAGGCTTTTAGACAAGCAGATGAGATGCCGTCTGGGCCTGAAGCTTTCCTAGTCTTCTGTTTTTTGAAGACTCGGCTCACGTCCTCCACACAGACCTTAAGCTCAGGTTGGATGGCAGAAGGGGGGAGGAGAGGGGTTGCAGGAGGTGATGGTGGATGTGTGAAGTGCACATCAGAGCGGGTGTGAGGTGTGAGTCTGGGCTTCTCAAACCTGCAATGAGACCCCAGAGGGTTAAAGACTGAGATGAGAGTAAATCACATTCACACCTGTTGATCGTGTTTGAGCAGAGATGATGGAGAGACACTGAAACTGTGTGTGTGTGTGTGTGTGTGTGTGTGTGTGTGTGTGTGTGTGTGTGTGTGTGTGTGTGTGTGTGTGTGTGTGTGTGTGTGTGTTTTCATCATCAGGCCTTGCGGGTGAGAAGGGAGAGAGAGGGAATCCAGGTGTGGGTGTGCAGGGGCCGAGAGGAGCTACAGGACCTCCAGGTAAACCTCACTTTTTTTCACTCTATGGTACGGTCTAAATCCTGACTGGAAATCCTCCAGATATTTCTTTCAAGAAAGGAATATAGTTGTGAGGATACCGCCTTTTCTAGTATCTTTGACAGAAAAGGCAGATTCGAGATCGGCCTGTAATTTACTAATTCTGTACGATCAAGTTTTTTTTTTTTACAAGTGGCTTAATCATAGCCAGCTTAAAGGTTTTTGGTATGTATCCTAATGACAAAGATGAATGAATGATATTAAGAAGAGGATCTATGACCTCTGGGAGCATCTCTTTCAGTAGCTTAGTCGGTATAGGGTCTAACATACATGTTGTCGATGTTGATTCAACGAATGAATCAAATTTTTCCTCAGGGAGACTACAATGCACTGTCTGATGCGATACTGTAGTAGACGGTTGCATAGTTATAATTTTATCTCTAATATTATCAATCTTATAAGTGAAGAAGTTCATAAAACTTCAAAAACTTCAGAAGTAGAAGCTTTATATTTCGTTTAGCCACTGTATCAAATAGGGTAGTGTTTGTTTTCTTCTAAGAGAGACGTAAAATAAGCAGATCTAGCAGTTTTTAAGGCCTCTCTGTGTGCAATAATGCTCTCTTTCCATGAAATGCGAAAAACCTCTAGTTTTGAGTTCTTCCAGTTGTGCTCCATATTTCTGGCTCTAAAGCTGGAACCGAACACTATCTCCCTGAGAAAAAATATATCGGTAAATATATATCAGTAAAAGAAGCACACACTGGCTTTTGCCGCTCTAGCCGCTGGCCACTCCCCCTCTCACACACACACTGAGTGAGCACAGCTGGCCCCTCCCCCTCTCACACACACACTGAGTGAGCACAGCTGGCCCCTCCCCCTCTCAAACACACACTGAGTGAGCACAGCCCAGGACCAGAGGTCACTCCCCCTCTCACACACACACTGAGTGAGCACAGCTGGCCACTCCCCCTCTCACACACACACACTGAGTGAGCACAGCTGGCCCCTCCCCCTCTCACACACACACTGAGTGAGCACAGCTGGTCCCTCCCCCTCTCACACACACACTGAGTGAGCACAGCTGGCCCCTCCCCCTCTCAAACACACACTGAGTGAGCACAGCTGGCCCCTCCCCCTCTCACACACACACTGAGTGAGCACAGCTGGCCACTCCCCCTCTCACACACACACACTGAGTGAGCACAGCTGGCCACTCCCCCTCTCACACACACACTGAGTGAGCACAGCTGGCCACTCCCCCTCTCACACACACACTGAGTGAGCACAGCTGGCCACTCCCCCTCTCACACACACACTGAGTGAGCACAGCTGGCCACTCCCCCTCTCACACACACACTGAGTGAGCACAGCTGGCCACTCCCCCTCTCACACACACACTGAGTGAGCACAGCCCAGGACCAGAGACAGAGAGGGTTGAAGAAAGCAGCGGAGCTTAAGTAGCGTTTTCTCTGAGTTCACTGTGTATCTGCTCCCTGAATCGTGTAGTTAAACTTTCCACATTTATTGTATGTCATTATGTCAGTATCAGTATTTGCTTTCTACCATGCACAAATAAAAATGTCACTCAAACACACCAAACCAACAATTACTAAAAACACACACAAAAACAGTTTTTGCACAAGCATTTTGCACTAGTATCAAATAAATTGCGATAAATTATATTAAAGGAGCATTTCACCCGTGGGAACATTAATCTTTATTTAAAGTGGGTCATATATGTAGTCGAAATGTAACATAAATTTAGAATTTGGTGGCTTCTTGACTGAGGAAAGACAGAAAGTAACTTTCGGGCACACTTGTATGGAAGACAACAACTCCCACAATGCACCACATTGCACAGCTCCGCAAGCCACTCCCACTAATCTAGAAACTAGGATGGTTCACAACACAAACGTCCGAGTCCTCGTCTGATGCAGAGATTTCGTCCAGGAGAGATTGGCATCGTTGAAATTCTTTGCAGCAGAAGGACTCTATCTCTGTATCCGTAGTCGCACAGTGAGAGCACAGGCACCACCAGTCCACCCCAGCTGGAGCCAGAACACCCCAGTCCACCCCAGCTGGAACCAGAACGCCCCAGTCCACCCCAGCTGGAGTCAGAACTCACCAGTCCGCCCCAGCTGGAACCAGAACTCACCAGTCCGCCCCAGCTGGAGTCAGAACGCACGAGTCCGCTCCATATGTAGTCAGAACGCACCAGTCCACCCCAGCTGGAGTCAGAACGCACCAGTCCACCCCAGCTGGAGTCAGAACGCACCAGTCCACCCAGCTGGAGTCAGAACGCACCAGTCCGCCCCAGAACGCACCAGTCCGCCCCAGCTCGAGCCAGAACGCACCAGTCCGCCCCAGCTGGAGTCAGAACGCACCAGTCCGCCCCAGTTGGAGTCAGAACGCACCAGTCCGCCCCAGCTTGAGTCAGAAAGCACCAGTCCGCCCCAGCTGGAGTCAGAACGCACCAGTCCGCCCCAGCTGGAGTCAGAACGCACCAGTCCGCCCCAGCTGGAGTCAGAACGCACCAGTCCGCCCCAGCTGGAGTCAGAACGCACCAGTCCGCCCCAGATGGCCCCAGTCCGCCCCAGCTGGAGTCAGAACGCCCCAGTCCGCCCCAGCTGGAGTCAGAACGCACCAGTCCGCCCCAGCTGGAGTCAGAACGCACCAGTCCGCCCCAGCTGGAGTCAGAACGCACCAGTCCGCCCCAGCTGGAGTCAGAACGCACCAGTCCGCCCCAGCAGGAGTCAAACGCCCTAGTCCGCCCCAGCTGGAGTCAGAACGCACCAGTCCGCCCCAGCTGGAGTCAGAACGCACCAGTCCGCCCCAGCTGGAGTCAGAACGCACCAGTCCGCCCCAGCAGGAGTCAGAACGCACCAGTCCGCCCCAGCAGGAGTCAAACGCCCTAGTCCGCCCCAGCTGGAGTCAGAACGCACCAGTCCGCCCCAGCTGGAGTCAGAACGCCCCAGTCCGCACCACTAAATCACTCAGGCGGACAGAAAACCGATGTGAAACAGTGAAAACACACAGAAAAATAAGACTTCCAGACTAATGTGTGTGTTTAAGGGCACCTTATTTGACTGCTACATTACTGGATAGAATATGAAACAGGAAGTTGAAGAGTCTGTTTCCTGTTGTCCACAGGACCCCCTGGTGAAGGCCGGACAGGAAGTACTGGTCCCTCTGGTCGCCCCGGTAACCCTGGGAGCCCTGGCAGACCCGGAACACCAGGACCAGTGGGACCCCCGGGCCCAGCCGGATACTGCGACCAGAACGCCTGCCTCGGGTACAATGTGGGAGGTGAGTGTGTGTGTGTGTGTGTGTGTGTGTGTGTGTGAGAGTGTGTGTATGGTGTGTGAGTGTGTGAGTGTGTGTGAGTGTGTGTGTGAGTGTGTGTGAGTGAGTGTGTGTGAGTGTGTGTGTGAGTGAGTGAGTGAGTGAGTGAGTGAGTGAGTGAGTGAGTGAGTGAGTGAGTGTGTGTGTGTGTGTGTGTGTGTGTGTGTGTGTGTGTGAGTGAGTGAGTGAGTGAGTGTGTGTGTGTGTGTGTGTGTGTGTGAATGGTGTGTGTGTGTGGTGTGAGTGTTGTGTGAGTGTGTGTGTGAGTGTGAGTGTGAGTGTGTGTGTGTGTGTGTGTGTGTGTGTGTGTGTGTGTGTGTGTGTGTGTGTGTGTGTGTGTGTGTGTGTGTGCGCGTGTGTGCGTGTGTGTGTGTGTGTGTGTGTGTGTGTGTGTGTGTGCGTGTGTGTGTGTGTGTGTGTGTGTGTGTGTGTGTGTGTGCGTGTGTGTGTGTGTGTGTGTGTGAATGGTGTGTGTGTGGAGTGTGTGAGTGTGAGTGAGTGAGTGAGTGAGTGAGTGTGTGTGTGTGTGTGTGTGTGTGTGTGTGTGTACTGACCGTCTCTGCTTCATAAGGGTTCTGTAGTGCATGTGATCATTTTGCACGTGTTGCATGAGACAAATATAAATTCTCTCTGGCTGTTCAGAATGGAATATTAACACACTGCATTCATTCATACGCCTGCAAGATCAATAAACCTGAGTTATGGCTCAGTGCTGTTATTAAATATGAACATGCGCTGAGTGTGTGTTCATTCAGACGTGAGCTGCTCATGAGCTGTTTCAGCGTGTCCATCTGCATGAGTTTGAATCGCTTTAACACACATCTCCTCAAGCTCAAGAGAAGCTTTAAAGGGATAGTTCACTTTGAAATAAAATTTTGGTATGTTTTAGCTTACCTCAAGGGCATCCAAGATGTAGGTGTCTTTTTTTCCGCAGTAGTTTCAATTTTGATATTTTTAGGTCAAACCATTCTTGTCTGTCAGTCATATAATGCAGGTCTATGGTCATTATCTCAAAGAGCATGCACAGAGTCCAAATTAAAACAATTCCCCGTCGTCCAAATTAAACAATTCCACATCGTAAGTACACATTGATGACCTAAGACACGAAACGAGCGGTTTGTGTGAGAAAACGAACAGTATTTATATCGTTTTTACCTCTTGAACACAGCCACGTCCAAGTGATCTGAGGGCGCGCTCGCATCCTGCTGTGTGACGTGTGCGCAGACTGGTGCATAGATATATACACTAGATGTCGCCTTGGCTACGGTTTCCAATGAACTGCAGTAGACAAGGCGACATCTAGTGTATATATCTATGCACCAGTCTGCGCACACGTCACACAGCAGGATGCGAGCGCGCCCTCAGATCACTTGGACGTGGCTGTGTTCAAGAGGTAAAAACGATATAAATACTGTTCGTTTTCTCACACAAACCGCTCGTTTCGTGTCTTAGGTCATCAATGTGTACTTACGATGTGGAATTGTTTAATTTGGACGACGGGGAATTGTTTTAATTTGGACTCTGTGCATGCTCTTTGAGATAATGACCATAGACCTGCATTATATGACTGACAGACAAGAACGGTTTGACCTAAAAATATCAAAATTGAAACTACTGCGGAAAAAAAGACACCAACATCTTGGATGCCCTTGAGGTAAGCTAAAACATACCAAAATTTTATTTCAAAGTGAACTATCCCTTTAAGGCCTTCAGTTTTCTGAGGAAAACAACTGCCATAATTGTAATCGCATTTTTTAGCAGATAATTTCTCCAATTTATGCATCTTTACCTCATTGTGTTCTCTTCAGTGTGAAGCAGCATGTAGAAGAGTAGTGTCCTTCATTTTCACTTTTAATTTGGCCTGTCAATCAAACTCTGTAGAAGAGGAGTTGGTTGTGTTCATCATGTACCCTTACTACTGCAGTAACTCTATTCAGTGCAAACAGAGGAATCTTAGTGTCTCACACTAACACACTCTCACACTAACACACTAACACTGTCACTAACACACTAACACAGGCTGAGCGTCTGACGGATGAGCAGTGAGTGTCTGTGGGGGCGGGGCAGGGGTGTGGCCTGGCAACCAATGAGAGTCATGTATACATGTGGGGGCGGGGCAGGGGTGTGGCCTGGCAACCAATGAGAAGTGATGTTTCACCCACAAAAATCCCATCATTCTGTCATCGTTCCCTCGTGAGGTTCAGGCTAGAGTGGCTGAAAGATTTCATTGGCATCTTGAGAACAAACTCAATTCTCATCAATTATCTTAAATTTAGCCTTCGTGCTTCAAACTCTACGTAAACTCAGACATTTCTCACATTTCACTTTTGAATGAATTGATGATATTTTTGGGTGAACTCACTCTTTAACTAAATGGTTCTCAACTGGTTTTGTAGCAAAGCACCAAAAATATCCTGACATGTTTATATATTAATACGCAGAATGGAGAGGAAAACTGGTCTGTAAATGTCGCTGGTTTGATGTTTTCAGCGGATAATACTTCATCCTTACGGTTCTGTAATGTCATCCGAGTCGTGTTTTCTGTCCATGCTGTGACTAGAGGTCTGCACTGAACCCGACCATTACGCTCATATCCTAATCCCGAACCCGAGGGCGTTTCTCACAGTGAATACCCTCTTTTTCTAATATGCAGTATTCTACGATTGCATGCAACGATAATTAAACAAACACATGTACAGACAAGCGTTCCCCCGAGGCAGCGGCCCCTCAGCACAGCAGACTCAGCACAGCAGACGCACAGACTTACCAGTGAAGCCTAGCTGTGGTTGAACAGGTGAAACAGCCACTGACTCCTCTGGAACTCAAATATTTAACGTCACTATTGACACACATATAGTAGGAGTGAGGAAGAGCATGGAGAGCTGAGGTTTCAGCATCCTCTGATTGAAGTGTTGTGACTGGAATACTGCCGAACAGCACGTGCGCGGGTCAGGGTCGGGCTCAAGTCGGGCTCGGGTCGGGGTTGGCTCGGGGTCGGGGTCGATTCGGATCGGGTCGGGCTCAGGTCAGTGTCGGGTCGGGTAGCAGACCTCTAGTTGTGGGCGGGTAAGTGTGTTTGACACACAAACTTAGGTCGGTGTGTTTATTCTTCTGCATGATTAACTGCATGTCATTGATGTTGGTGGATCGGCTGAGAGCCGCTGCTTCAGTAATGTGTGTGTGTGTGTGTGTGTGTGTGTGTGTGTGCGTGTGCGGGTCAGAACCGGGCTTTGATGACCTCACTGACACCGATGTCCCTGTAGTTCAGCCGTATGGACCCGAGGCCGAGGAGGACAGCGACCCGTACGGCAGCTACGGCTCCGACTACCAGCCCAACTACCCTCCGCCCCGCCCCGTCCACCCCGACGACCCCCGACTCCTGGAGGAGGAGGAGCTGCGCTCGCCCGGCGTCCAGCGGCACACTCGCCACACCCGCAGCCTCGCTGACCCGCGCACACGCCGGCCCAGGACACACGAGGAGCGCACGTAACCGGCGCACAGGAAACGCATCACCGGCACAGAAGACAGGAAGTGTCGAGTCAGCCTGATTTCTGCAGCGCTTTAAAGCAGATTCACAGTCATAAACAGGGAAATAATGATGCAAACTTCATCAAATTCATGTCATTTACCTGTCTAGTAATACCACATGATCCCGGTTATTGGTTTGTAATGTTCACTAGTGACAAACTCAACAATGAAAATAATCAGCAGACGCTCCCGACACTTCTCCGTCTTCATCCTTCCCTCCCGATACTTCTCCGGCTTCATCCTTCCCTCCCGACACTTCTCCGGCTTCATCCTTCCCTCCCGACACTTTTCCGGCTTCATCCCTCCCGACACTTCTCCGGCTTCATCCCTCCCGACACTTCTCCGGCTTCATCCCTCCCGACACTTCTCCGGCTTCATCCTTCCCTCCCGACACTTCTCCGGCTTCATCCTTCCCTCCCGACACTTCTCCGGCTTCATCCCTCCCGACACTTCTCCGGCTTCATCCTTCCCTCGCGACACTTCTCCGGCTTCATCCTTCCCTCCCGACACTTCTCCGGCTTCATCCTTCCCTCCCGACACTTCTCCGGCTTCATCCTTCCCTCCCGACACTTCTCCGGCTTCATCCTTCCCTCGCGGGGCAAAATTACCCGAACCCCTACAATTATACGCTATTATTATTTTATTTTTTTCAGAAAGCTTATTTTATTTCATTTTGATGATATTTTTTATATTTTTTAATGCAATTTTTTGGAGATTTTTGTGTTATTTTTTATTTTATTTACCTTTAAATTACTAGATTTGATCAATAAAGAAATGGTAATTTAAGCACATTCCTCAGATTCTTTCAACTTAAATTCAAAATAACTCACAATTTCATGCATGACCCCTGTAACTCAGCTCTACATATCTTACACTGGGAGTCTTTGACCTCTTGTGGGAAATACATAATATAAGATGATATTTCATGACTCTAGATGAGCTTATATCTCTATATGAGCAAACGAGTTGTTCCTCTGGGTCCTAAAGTCAGTTCCCTTCAGTGTGCACTCAGATACACATGCAGACATTATACAGTCATTCTTTGGTAAAGTTTTAGCATTTTTAGGTTTTTCTATGTGAACTGAAGCATTCCTCGCAATCCACTCATTCCTCAGGGGGTCAGATTGAGCCGAGAGGGAAGGATTTGTTACTTTAAAAAATTTCAACCACAAAACTCCTCGAATCCATAATTTTTTTGGTGTATTCAAGTGCGACAAAATTCCTGGTGAACCCTCTGATGAACACTCAATATAAAAAAAAAAAAAATTAAAAATGAATTTTGGGGCAAAATGACCCGAGGGAAGGATGAGGGTCAAGTGCTATTTTATGCTATTTTAAATATTGTAATGTTGTTTTGGCGTCTACTACAATAGTTTTACATGCATTCAAGGTCAAACACACACTAATGTCCTCATAATCTCCACTGCAGCATCAGCTCTTTCCTCTCAGTGTCTGAAACGCTTCCATCGAAGATTCAGTCTCTCTAAGCCCCGCCTCTCTGAGAGCTGCTCTGCTCTGATTGGTCAGACACCAAAAAGCATAATAGGCATAATAAAAGCATAATAGGACACTTTAGGCATAATCAGGTTAAGAACGAGTAAGTAAACCCGCCGCATCTGCTTAAATTAAAGACTTTGCTTTGCTGAACGCATTCACTCCTTTGACTCTTCAAAGCGCTCGTCAGACTGACGGAGATTCACTTCTGTCTGTGTTTCTGTGAAGAGCTGATGTGTTTAATATGTGCGATATATTCACAGTGTCATCGTGAATATGTGTTTTATTGTAGCTATTTAAGGCTATATAAGCAGGACAGTCTGCAGTCTGAACGCTGAAGCGACTCAGTCATCTCTGATCGAATCGCTTCGTTTGCTTCTGAATGCTGAAGTGACTCAGAGTCATCTCTGATCGACTCGCTTTGTTTGCTTCTGAACCGACTCAGAGTCATCTCTGATGGAATCGCTTCGTTTGCTTCAGTCACACAGAATGTGTTTGTTTGATAATGGGTCTATTAATATTGTTACATATAAATGATTATGATCGAGCCTCATTTTTGTGTTTATTTAGAGAAAAACAGTCAGTGAAAAATATACATATTTTTATTGTATTGTTGGTTTTACATTAAACATGTTTACTTCGATTGTCTGTTTGGTATATGAATGATTCTTCTGCTGGTAATTGGAGAGCTCAGGTGTAAGAGATTTATTGATATAATATCCAGATATGTTCATGCGTAGGAGAGTCACTTCAGCTGATTCTGCTCAAGAGCCTCTTTATATCTGGATTATGAAACACATTCATGTCATAAACATCCAGTTTTTAATGTGATTATTTCTCACGTTATCAAGCGTTGGCCACACTGTTGTCTGATCTTCATTTATTTATTTAATCTTGTAATGTTTCTCTTTATCTCCAGTATTAGCATGTTTTACACGTTCATCTATATCTGCTGTTGTTTACATTCATTAGTTTCACATTTCATAGTCATGTGACCGTTGAGTTTTATGTAAAGATTGTGATGATGCGTTTTGATCTGATGAATTATACGCCTCAAATCCATTGAATAAAAAATATTACAAAACTTATTAAGTTTTATTGAACTTGTTATTGAACTTGTTTATTAAAAAAGCCATTCGATGATTTAAAGCTACAATATGTAATGTATTTCGGAGCTAGCGGTCGCTAACCTCTGACAGTAACACAGGCGTATGTTGATGACGCATTAGTGGAGTTATGGATCTTGTCGTCATGGCGATGGATGTAATAATGTGTATGGATGAGTGAATACACTGATGTGTTTAGCATGACTGTGGTGTGAAGCAGAGCGCGATCGCTAATGAGAGACAGATCTCAGCGCCACAAGCTAGTCCCGCGGAGATAAAGGACATTTCATTCTAGCGAACTACACACAAGTGCTGAATAATACTCAGTTAATCAGACGAGTGAAACGTGTGAGGGAACGCAGTGCTGCTGTTTCACTGGCTCTACACTATCACACTACACTGCATCTGAGTGTGATAAAGTTATAATGTTATTCTGTGTTTTTGCTTGTATGTATGAGACTAGCAGTGAGTGAGATCAACATTAGAATAACACACTGACCATACTCTAACATGTTGAGCTATATAACATTGATTAGTTTTATGTACCTTTGCTCACTGTCTAATAAAGCACATACAAGAGCGCCGTCTCGTCAAGTGGAAGTTAGCCGCGGACGCTAGCTCTCGAAAACGCCACGCTGATATTGATCCTCGTTCTAGTTCTCCTTTTGTCCCAAACTCTGCTTGCCGTGGTCCATAATGTCTGAACGAAACAACAACAGCGTGAGCGCGCCGTTGGTTACGACGGCAGTACGAGCGGAAACCAGGGATAACGAGGATATTACGTCACTGACAGGCGACGAGTGAACAGGGCGACGAGTGAACAGGGCAACAGGTGAACAGGGAGTCAGGTGAACAGGGCGACGAGTGAACAGGGCGACAGGTGAACAGGGAGTCAGGTGAACAGGGCGACGAGTGAACAGGGCGACAGGTGAACAGGGTGACAGGTGAACAGGGCGACGAGTGAACAGGGAGTCAGGTGAACAGGGCGACAGGTGAACAGGGCGACGGGTGAACAGGGAGTCAGGTGAACAGGGCGACAGGTGAACAGGGCGACAGGTGAACAGGGAGACGAGTGAACAGGGCGACAGGTGAACAGGGCGACAGGTGAACAGGGCGACATGTGAACAGGGCGACGAGTGAACAGGGAGTCAGGTGAAC
This sequence comes from Leuciscus idus, assembly GCA_021554675.1. NCBI lineage: Eukaryota > Metazoa > Chordata > Actinopteri > Cypriniformes > Leuciscidae > Leuciscus > Leuciscus idus. Next base: position 46,923,565 of record CM038628.1, on the reverse strand, counting down.
AGGGCGACAGGTGAACAGGGTGACGGGTGAACAGGGAGTCAGGTGAACAGGGCGACAGGTGAACAGGGCGACAGGTGAACAGGGAGACGAGTGAACAGGGCGACAGGTGAACAGGGAGTCAGGTGAACAGGGTGACAGGTGAACAGGGCGACGAGTGAACAGGGAGTCAGGTGAACAGGGCGACAGGTGAACAGGGCGACGGGTGAACAGGGAGTCAGGTGAACAGGGCGACAGGTGAACAGGGCGACAGGTGAACAGGGCGACGAGTGAACAGGGCGACAGGTGAACAGGGAGTCAGGTGAACAGGGTGACGAGTGAACAGGGAGTCAGGTGAACAGGGCGACAGGTGAACAGGGCGACAGGTGAACAGGGCGACGAGTGAACAGGGCGACAGGTGAACAGGGAGTCAGGTGAACAGGGTGACGAGTGAACAGGGCGACAGGTGAACAGGGAGTCAGGTGAACAGAGTGACAGGTGAACAGGGCGACAGGTGAACAGGGCGACGAGTGAACAGGGCGACAGGTGAACAGGGCGACGGGTGAACAGGGAGTCAGGTGAACAGGGCGACGAGTGAACAGGGCGACAGGTGAACAGGGCGACAGGTGAACAGGGCGACAAGTGAACGGAGTCAGGTGAACAGGGAGTCGGGTGAACAGGGCGACAGGTGAACAGGGAGTCAGGTGAACAGGGAGTCAGGTGAACAGGGCGACGGGTGAACAGGGCGACAGGTGAACAGGGAGTCAGGTGAACAGGGAGTCAGGTGAACAGGGCGACAGGTGAACAGGGAGTCAGGTGAACAGGGCGACAGGTGAACAGGGAGTCAGGTGAACAGGGAGTCAGGTGAACAGGGCGACGGGGTGAACAGGGAGTCAGGTGAACAGGGAGTCAGGTGAACAGGGCGACGGGTGAACAGGGAGTCGGGTGAACAGGGCGACGGGTGAACAGGGCGACGGGTGAACAGGGAGTCAGGTGAACAGGGAGTCCGGTGAACAGGGTGACAGGTGAACAGGGAGTCAGGTGAACAGGGAGTCAGGTGAACAGGGAGTCAGGTGAACAGGGCGACGGGTGAACAGGGCGACAGGTGAACAGGGCGACAGGTGAACAGGGAGTCAGGTGAACAGGGCGACGGGTGAACAGGGCGACGGGTGAACAGGGAGTCAGGTGAACAGGGCGACAGGTGAACAGGGAGTCAGGTGAACAGGGAGTCAGGTGAACAGGGAGTCAGGTGAACAGGGCGACGGGTGAACAGGGCGACAGGTGAACAGGGCGACAGGTGAACAGGGAGTCAGGTGAACAGGGCGACGGGTGAACAGGGCGACGGGTGAACAGGGAGTCAGGTGAACAGGGCGACAGGTGAACAGGGAGTCAGGTGAACAAGGAGACAGGTGAACAGGGAGTCAGGTGAACAGGGCGACGGGTGAATAGGGAGTCAGGTGAACAGGGAGTCAGGTGAACAAGGAGACAGGTGAACAGGGAGTCAGGTGAACAGGGCGACGGGTGAACAGGGCGACAGGTGAACAGGGCGACAGGTGAACAGGGAGTCAGGTGAACAAGGAGACAGGTGAACAGGGAGTCAGGTGAACAGGGCGACGGGTGAATAGGGAGTCAGGTGAACAGGGAGTCAGGTGAACAGGGAGTCAGGTGAACAGGGCGACAGGTGAACAGGCGACAGGGACGAGCCATTATTTAAAATTGGAATTTCTCTGAAATTAAAAATCTTTGGGAACTTTTGGGATATTGTAAGCACACAACTGCAGGAAATATATCACACTGAGATTGTTTTTTGATATTTTATTACAAAATTTTTACATATTGTACCTTTAATCATAAAATACAAGGAGTTTTTTTCCAGAAATTGCTGAAAAATGCAGCAAGTTTTGTTTGATGGGCAGTTAGTGTGTGTGTGTGTGTGTGTGTGTGTGTGTGTGTGTGTGTGTGTGAGAGAGAGTGTGTGAGAGGAGAGAATATACAGTTTTTACAGTATAAAAACCATTACGTCTATGAAGAGTGTGTGTATGTGTGTGAGAGAGAGAGAGAGAGAGTGAGTGTGTGTGTTTGAGTGTGTGTGTGAAAGAGAGAGAGAGTGTGCGTGTGTGTGTGAGAGAGAGAGAGAGAGTGAGTGTGTGTGTTTGAGTGTGTGTGTGTGAGAGAGAGAGAGAGAGTGAGTGTGTGTGTTTGAGTGTGTGTGTGAAAGAGAGAGAGAGTGTGCGTGTGTGTGTCAGAGAGAGAGAGAGAGAGAGAGAGAGTGTGTGTGTGTGTGTGTGTGTGTGTGTGTGTGTGTGTGTGTGTGTGTGTGTGTGTGAGAGAGTGTGTGAGAGGAGAGAATATACAGTTTTTACAGTATAAAAACCATTACGTCTATGAAGAGTGTGTGTATGTGTGTGAGAGAGAGAGAGAGAGAGAGTGAGTGTGTGTGTTTGAGTGTGTGTGTGAAAGAGAGAGAGAGTGTGTGTATGTGTGAGAGAGAGAGAGAGAGAGTGAGTGTGTGTGTTTGAGTGTGTGTGTGAGAGAGAGAGAGAGAGAGAGTGAGTGAGTGTGTGTGTTTGAGTGTGTGTGTGAAAGAGAGAGAGAGTGTGCGTGTGTGTGTGAGAGAGAGAGAGAGAGAGAGAGAGAGTGTGTGTGTGTGTGTGTGTGTGTGTGTGTGAGAGAGAGAGAGAGAGAGAGAGTGTGCGCGTGTGTGTGTGTGTGTGTGAGAGAGAGAGAGAGAGAGAGTGTGTGTGTGTGTGTGTGTGTGTGTGTGTGTGCGTGTGTGTGTGTGTGCGTGTGTGTGTGTGTGTGTGTGTGTGAGAGAGTGTGTGTGTGTGATAGGGTATTACAGTATTGTGTATAATAATATAAATAAACAGGACTAAAACTAATAGACTGAATAAATAGACAACAAAACAAAGAACATCAAACTTAAACGGGATTGACTGCATGAACGTCAGATGCACAGCCGCGGGGGCTTGTGGGTAATATCGCGAACGCGCCAGCAGAGGGCAGCAGTTCATCCCGTGACTCTTCATACAGATCGACTCGAAATATACAAATCTCATCAGATATGAGACTAATTCTGCTGTAAAGATGACAGAGTCTTTATTAGATCAGTTCTGTTCTCATCTGATAGTGTCAGTGCAGTCAGAGCTATAATAATGCTGAATCTGAAGGAATGCTTCTATGATTGAGAAATATTCATATATTTTTGAGCGATGCGTTGATCAGGCGAGAGTGAACTCCTCAGGGCTTGTGTTGTGTAGGATTAGGGTTAGCAAGAGTTTATGGATGTTCTCATAACCCTTCATGAGAGCAGATGAAACACTAGAACTGAGTCAAACCCGTGCAGAATACAGATCTCACCAAGTTTGATATAAAGACATTCGTTTTGTCAGAAGAAGAGTCTTCAGTCCACACCGTGTGAGTTAGCCTAGAAATCTAGACGCACCCTAGCGGCAGCAGCCAGGGTAATCTAGCAACTCTCCGTTGACTTTCGTGCTGGAAAAACCTAAATTGGGTCAGGCCAATCACGTCATGTATAGAGTAGGCGGGGCGGGCTTAACATAATGACGACAGAGTTGCGACGGTTCCCTGCTACTTGAAAACAAAGAAGAGCTGCTGCTGGAGAACAGTCTTTCCAATCGGCTTTGGCCGTGACTCTGGAGGACTTGGAGTTAAGCTTTTCTTTGAGAAAAGAGCAAAGAACGGCACTGAAGTCATTCTTAAAAAGGAAGATGTGTTCGTAGTTTTTCCGGCCAGATTCAAAAGTTGAATCTATCGACTAACGTTAGCTCCGCTGTTGGGGAAACGCTCTGGTTGGTTGAAGCGCTGTCCTATTGCGTGCAGAGGGAATCTGAAAGACAGCCGTTTATCCCGCCCCTCCGACTGAGCCGTGTCTATACATACAGTCGGCATCTAGTCATAGTTGGGGGCGTGGTCTGGCGTGGCGGGGGTGGAGTCGGCATGGGGGAAAACACTGCGAACATCGTGTGTATTTGAATGACAAAAATGTGGTATTGCGAGTCATTGACGCCTGCCGACCGTCAACGGTACATTGCAAAATTAACTGCAATAGGTTATGATTGCCCTTATTTAATTAAAAACTGGGTCAATGACTCAACCAAATGGCCGGAGGTGTCGTTTCCAGACTTATTTTGTGATCTGGTTGAATCTCCAAGACATCGCGGTAGCTGTAGCGGTAACATTAGCCTATAACTCAATCAACTTTCGTATATGTTGCATACTATAACTCCATAAAACCTTGTCACTTACCAATTGTACGTATGCTTCACTCCAAACTATTAATCCTTTTGTAAAACGGTGATCAGTAGTACGAAGTTGCCGAGGGACTGTGCTGACAGTTATCCCTAACTCACAGACTGCAGACCTCGAACTACTCCATAGGTTCACGATTGGCCTATCAAGCGAGCCTTCAGCTGATAATGCTAATGTGAATGAGACATCCCTTATGAAAAAACTATAGGAATCTTGTAGTATTTTGGGACATACTATGGAAGTACTATAGAGGTATTACAGAACATCACAGAAGTATTATACACTACTATAGAAATCTTATAGGATTACTATAGTTCTTTTTCGTAAGGGATGTAGACAAATCTGGCCCACTGCCTAATACGAGTTTAACACCCACTACTATATCACACAGGGATCTACTCACCCACTACTATATCACACAGGGATCTACTCACCCACTACTATATCACACAGGGATCTACTCACCCACTACTATATCACACAGGGATCTACTCACCCACTACTATATCACACAGGGATCTACTCACACAGTAATCTCAAAAATTACAAGTCCCTGTCCTCCTTTCCGGTTCTGTGTGTTTATTAGGAAGGATGTAGAACTTCAATTCATAATTTGTTTGTTTATTGGCGGTACATAAAACGACACAGCAACTCTTCGGCATGATTGTCCCGTGTATTTCAATGAGCGCCAAGGCAATGTTTTCCCCCACGGGCTAAATTCACATCACGTGACGGGGCGTTCCCAGGGGCGTTCCCAGACCAACCGTCTGTATGTATGGAGAGTTGCCAGACCTAACATCTTGATGTAGGTCTGGCTTGCCAGGCTACGTGTGAGTCACTTTGATATATAACTATATTTACCAAAGCAGGCTTTTTTTATGTGGCGGAAATGGGTTTCCATATCACAGCGATGATGTATCAGATAAATAATAGGGGCGTGGCCCGGTGATAAATAAGCGTTGGAGGCGTGGCCGTGTGATAAATAAGCATTGGGGTGTGACCGTCTGATAAATAATAATTATGGGCGTGGCCTGGTGATAACTAATCTTTGGGGGTGTGGTCTGGTGATAAATAAGCGTTGGGGCGTGACCGTGTGATAAATAATTATTGGGGGCGTGGTCTAAGATCAGCGTTTGTAATGAGATGCAGGTTCGAGTCATTTCTCTGCTTTCTTCTCTTGAATTCCTGTTTTACTGCAACAACAACAACAAAAACATTAAAAGTAAATTCAATTCATCTGTAATATTTCTTTCAGTTTGGATGAGGGAGAAAGGCTTTGGTAAAACACCATAACAGATTCAGCTTTATTTATCTGATAGTATTCTTATTTTTTTTATATTCAGAAATGTTTATGTGAAGCCCAGTGTAAAGGAGGTCATATAAGGGTCGTGTTTTAATAAGCACCGCTGGATTAAAGGATCCCAGCTGTTGTTGTGTCTGGATAGAGAATATTAATACAGTCCAGCATCACGTGACTGATCTCTCTCTCTGTGTGTGTGTGTGTGTGTGTGTGTGTGTGTGTGTGTGTGTGCGCGCGCGCGCGCGCGTGCGTGTGTATTGAGTATTTATAGCTCATGTTCATTGGTGTAAACTCTGAATGAAACCCTCGCGCGCCGGATCATGTGTCGGCTCCCGTAGATTCCTCCGGAGGATCGCGACGCGTTTCAGAAGGTGAGGCTCTTCACTTCGGTTCCCTGTTATCGTTCCCTCTTATCGTTCCCTGTTATCGTGACTGGTGGAAGTTTCTGGTTGAAGTTCTCCGTGCCTTTACAAACGAGTCCGAACGGGTTTCTGAAGGAAAGATTCAAACTCGGGCAATATACCGAGTCGGTTCCACTCGTTCGGATCTTCTGTGTGTGGTCGTGTGGAGTGAGTTTACTGTCAGAAATGATTCTGATTGATTGACTGATGTTGATTTAAGCTGCTGAAGTTTGAGAAGGTTGAGTTTGTGTAACATTACTGACATGTGAAGTTCTGGACGAGCTTAATTTGCCATAAGTGAATGAATGATCATCTTCATCATGATGAGGTTATGAAGTGACTTTATGACATCTACGCTGATTTACAGTATATCTCAGTCAGTGTGTCACGGGTTTCCAAGGCAACAGCTGTTTCACCTCTCGACACTAGGAGTTCTTCATGATTGTAAGATTGAAACAATATTGTGAAAAGCAGAATATTCTGAACTGGAGTGTGTTGAGAGTTGATAATGTCTAACATGAAGAAATGTAGCCTGTTTATGAGCATCATAATGTTTTTGCATTGTGACATTTTATTATGTCAATTACAACATATAGAACCATGACATAGAAATACAATACTGACATTTGAACATTGTTTTATATCGCAGTAATAATGAAATAATGAGAATAATAGTAAAAAAATTTTTTTAAATTATTCCCAAACTGAGCATGTTTTTAAAGTCCCCATGAAATCAAAATGGACAATTCTTGTTTTGTTATGGAATATTACAGTGTTTATTCTAAATTATTTATGGGTGCGCATCATTATTGTGTTAATAATCTTGAAACAGAATCAGTTCCTCTTGCAGCATCTCTTCTCTTCTCTGATGACGAGGGCGGGGCTTTAACCTGTCACTCACATGAGATCAGCCAATAGCAAACCTCAACCATACAATCATCCAATCAATTCCCCACAGACACAATCAAGCCCCGCCCACATTTGTTCTTGTTCTTGAAGCGTTTCACTCAGATATACGACTCAATAGAGGAGAGAAGAGACTTTACCCTGAACCGCGTCTCTCGCCCAGACTCCACAGGTGAGACTGAAATATTATAAGGAAACATGGAATTAGTTTCCATTGTTATGCTGATGACACTCAAATATATATTTCATCACGGCCGGATGAAAACGCTAAATTTTCCAAATTGACAGAGTGTGTTAAAGATATAAAAGATTGGATGACGCGTAATTTTCTTTTATTAAATCCAGACAAGACAGAGGTAATACTTATCGGTTCAAAAAACCGCCCACAAAACCTCGCACAATACAACTTTAACATCATAGGATGTCCTGTTACTTTATCCTCTACAGTAAAAGACCTGGGTGTTATACTCGATTGCAACCTGTCTTTTGAAAATCATATTTTATATGTTACAAAAACAGCCTTTTTCCACCTTAGAAACATTGCTAAGCTACGTAATATGCTATCAGTTTCTGATGCAGAAAAGTTAGTTCATGCATTCATGACCTCGAGACTGGATTACTGTAATGCTTTATTAGCTGGGTGTCCTGCATCCTCAATAAACAAGCTACAGTTAGTCCAAAATGCCGCCGCTAGAGTTCTTATGAGATCAAGAAAATATGATCATATAACACCGATTTTATCATCACTGCATTGGTTACCTATAAAGTTCCGTATTAATTATAAGGTATTGCTACTGACTTATAAAGCCCTAAACGGCTTAGCTCCAGTCTATTTAACGAATCTTCTATCGCCCTATAATCCATCGCGCTCTTTAAGATCACTAAATTCAAGGCTTTTGGTCATACCTAGGATATCCAGAACCACCAAAGGAGGGAGAGCATTTTCACATTTGGCTCCAAAACTCTGGAATAGTCTTCCTGATACTGTTCGTTGCTCAGACTCGCTCTCCCAGTTTAAAACTAGATTAAAGTCGCATCTCTTCAGCCAGGCATTCATATAATCCTACAGTTCAAACTACAATCCGGCCTCTAGCTCATAAATGCCAGAGGAGAACTGGCCCCCGACTGAGCCTGGGTTCTCCCAAGGTTTTTTTTCTCCATTAGGTCACCTGATGGAGTTTTAGGACACCATTAGGTCACTTGATGGAGTTTTTCGGTTCCTTGCCCTGTTGCCTTTGGCTTGCTCAGTTGGGGATATTTTGGGGATATTTAATTAAATTTTATCAATCAATAAATTCCTCTTGAAACAAACTTTGTTGTATTATTTTAATTTAATACTGTGAAGCTGCTTTGATACAATCTGTTTTGTGAAAAGCGCTATACAAATAAACTTGACTTGACTTGACTGACTGGGATGAAGATGATGATGAAGATGATGATGATGAAGGTGATGATGATGATGAGACTGTAATAGTCATTATTGTGAGTAATAATCGTGATAATTTGGGGGAAGTATTTATTGCCATAAAAAAGATTCTTTGTGTAATACATATATTTCTTTTATTTAAATTCATTTCAATTTGAGGTGAACTAAGACCTAAGATTCACGAATCCATGTGTATTTATAGTTAATCTGAAAATTATTATTGCACTTGGTGTCGATGTATATCAATTAAACCATTTATATAAAAACAACAGAAGTGTAAAACAGTAGATCTGAAGATGAAAGTGTGTGTTTCGGCCCGTATCGGCTTTTGAACGCAGGTCAATATTGAGTTTGGCAGCGGACAGAATTCCTGAGCTGGAGTGAATCTGATTGGATGTGTGGGAGGGGTGGGGCTTAGTGCTGCACTCCTATTGGCTGACACTGGAGACTGTCACCTGGACACTTGTTCCTCACAACTAGACAGAATCTCAGTGTGGAATTAGAGCCCTCGGATGTGTGTGTGTGTGTGTGTGTGTGTGTGTGTGTGTGTGTGTGTGTGTGTGTGTGTATGTGTGTGTGTGTGTGTGTGTGTGTGTGTATAGAGAAAGACAAATTAACTGGCTGAGATTGTGCTGATGGAGGAATTTGAATGAAACATCAGAAATATTGTTTAAGTGTTTTATTCAGAAGTCTGACTGAAAGAAAATGTGTTGTTGCGAATCCTTCCTCTCTAAAGATGGACAAGATGCTTTCATGTATTTATAAAACACAAACCGTACAGTGTGTGATTGTTGCATATGAAATGTTTTCCATTTGCATTTGCTGGTTTGGCAGATGCTTTTATCCTCAGCGGGCAGAAACATGAGGGATGAAGTACACACTTCCCAAATTAGAAATACAGGAAACAATAGAGATGAAGATTAAACTGTCAGTTTTCAGACGGTTCATCATTGATCCTCATCTCTGCTTCTATATTCAGATGAAGAACATTCCCTAAATCAACCCAAACAAAAGCATTTTACAGGAAAACTCAACTTAGCCTTATGTTGGTGATAGATTAACTCTTGATTTTTAATGTGAAATCATTTTTTAAACGTTAGTTGTGCATGTCCCTTTCATTAGCCTATTTTTTTAATAGTTTAAATTGACTATTAATTTCTACCTAAATGTAGCTTTTATTAAAATGAAAAAATAATTGTCAGGGCCATGTTAAGTTTCATTGTGTTTTCGTTCAGTGTAGTGTCCGTCTCCGTAGTTACGGACTCCTCATTGTTTGTTCCCTTGGTTACTGATCAGTCCCACCTGTGTCTAGTTCAGTTCACCGTCGGTTATCGTCAGTGTTTGATGTGTTGTGTTAATATTCTCACGTGTTTTAAAGACTTATTATTATTATTATTATTATTATCATTCTGATCATTTGTGTTTGAATTGCACAGCGCCGTGACAATCGTATGCTATTGTTAATATCTGTGTCGTGTCATGTAAATGTATGAACATTTGACTGATGTAATGATATTTGCTAGTCTGGTCCTTCAACCCCAAAACATTTTGAATGTATTAAATAGTCAATTCACTGTAATGTTTTGAAAAAATAATGCCATGGGTTATGAATGTGTGTGTGTGTGTGTGTGTGTGTGTGTGTGTGTGTGTGTATATATATATATATATATATATACCGAGACAGGACCCATCTATATAGCATCATTTTGAGTCTGTTGAAGTTACACATTATTTCGTTAGTCCACTTCAGACATTCTACTGACTAGAAGTAACTACCTGTCTACTAACTCATTAAATTGTAACTACATGTCTACTACCTCTCATTAGAGTATTAGTGGACTGTTATCGTAGTATTATAGAAGTTGACATGTAGTTGTAAGGCCCGGCTCGATCGGCCCAGTGGAGGCGTCCGGGCAGCGGGTGAAGGTCTCGGCGCGTTACTGTCTTTCCTTGTGGCAAAGTCATTTGATTAAATGAAATAATCATTTATTTTCTCGTTATTTCATCTGACTCCATAAATGAAAAGGTTTTAATGATATCTGTGCATCAAGTGAGCGAATGTTTGCCATTCTTTTTAACTTTCCTGAAAATAATGTCAAAGTCGATTAGAATAAAATCAAATGTTTACAATTTATTATGCCAGGTAAATGTATCATGCCAATTACATAATCAATTCAAATACAAAACATCAAATAATCTGGAATAAAGAGAAGAGATGCAAACCCGACATTAGGAAATACATGATGCTGAGAGTCCCGGCGACTCTGAACATTCACAGGCTGATCTGAGGTACAGAATCGCCCAGATCCTCTGGTTGCATTTCATTATATAGACATAAACTTCTTTCACATGGAAACATATGCTAACAATGGGAATTTGCATTGATAACCGTCCCAGACTTACTGGGGGCAGAATTTGCATTGAGTTGACACCTTTTGGGAGTAGGAGGCCATTTGCCTGGAGATCCACCCTCCTTTGTGTGCCAGTTATCCCTAAACTCTTAAAAGCCTTATTAACTGTTGTTTTACTTCTTTGGGAATGAGACGCTTGTACCAGTCACACTGAGACATTTCAAATGATACCAAACATGTAATACTTGGTGATAATCATTCACATTAAACCATAGATTCTTGGGTGAATTTAGGTGGGGATGGGTGAAGGGAATGATGTGTAAATTGGGAGGTGGTCAACTCAAGTGTGATCGGGTCTTGAATGATGGTACTAGGAGCATCAAAATAAAGAGTTAGCAGATATTAAGCAGATATTAAGCATCAGTCTACTAATACTCTAATGACTGCTAGTTTGTTACTTCTAGTTAGTAGAAATAAAGTGTTCGCAAACGTGATTATAGGGCTTTGTTTTCCTGTGTATTTAAGAGCTTCAGTTCTATCCACTCATCGTCTGGTGTTGGTTGTGTTTGAGTACACACTGTTACTCGTTCGTTACTACACTAGTCTCTTGTGTTGTTTAATTAAAGTTAAGTTGATAATAGATCCCCTTGCCACATCTCATCTTCTTCCTCAACCCGAGTGTGACTGATATAAGGTTGCTGTGAGAATATTGGATACCAGTGAAATCCTCGATAGCAATTTAGATGCCACAGCAGAAACTAATACTAGGCTAAGGTAAGTTAAAAAAAATCAAACGATTATTGAAGATACAGTATGTAAATGGTCAGTTATACAATAAAAAGATTACAAACAATAAAACTAATACTATGTAAACCTATTGTGTCGTATATCTGAGTGAAGCACTTCAGGAACAAGAACAAATGTGGGCGGGGCTTGATTGTGTCTGTGGGGAATTGATTGGATGGTTGTATGGTTGAGGTTTGCTATTGGCTGATCTCATGTGAGTGACAGGTATAGCCCCGCCCTCGTCATCAGAGAAGAGAAGAGATGCTGCAAGAGGAACTGATTCTGATTCAACATTATTAACACAATAATGATATGCACCCATAAGTAATTTACAATAAACACTGTAATATTCCATAAAAAAAACAGATGTCACCTGTGGTTACCATGGTAACAGAGAGAGTTTAATCAGCAGTCAGGATTTAAAACCCATTCTTTGTGATGTTAAGAGAATCTTCAGAAAGTCAGAGTGTGTGTGTGTGTGTGTGTGTGTGTGTGTGTGTGTTGAAGACTGCGACAGAGTCTCATGCAAGTTTAATAATGACAGTCCAGCGCTGTGGTGATGCTGAATGTGTCATTACTCTCATTTGCACACGTGTGTGTGTGGCTCGCTGTCAGGCTGCTGTAATTAATGAACACACAATGTTGCTGGGCTGTCACACTCTCACTGTTGCCATAACAACAACATGCAAATGAATCTTGGCTTGATGTTTTTACATTTATAATCAGGAGAGAGAGAAAAGCGATTTCTTCCCTCCAGCAGAAGCGACGTGATTCCTCCACACGCGCCGTCATTAATATTACACACGCGGCTTCCAGCGTCCTGATGTGGAAGAGCTGCTCGGACACACACACACACACACACACACACACACACACACACACACACACACACACACACACACACACACACACACACACACACACACACACACACACACACACACACTCCTCCGCTTGACCATCATCTGCTTTCTTCTAGTTCTGCAGAACACAATCAATCTGCTCAGCGACGTATTAAATGTATTATGTGTATGCTAGGTCAAAGAGATGTGTTTTTAGTCTAGCTTTGAACTGACAGAGTGTGTCTGCTTCCCGGACAATGTTAGGAAGACTGTTCCAGAGTTTTGGTGCTAAATAGGAAAAGGATCTACCGCCAGCAGTCGATTTTGATATTCTAGGTATTATCAACTGGCCGGAATTTTGAGATCGCAATAGACATGAAGGACTATAATGCGTTAAGAGCTCGCTCAAGCACTGCGGAGCTAAACCATTTAGTGCTTTGTAAGTAATCAGCAATATTTTAAAATGTATACAATGTTTAATAGGGAGCCAATGCAGTGTTGACAGAACCGGGCTAATATGGTCATACTTCCTGGTTCTGGTAAGAACTCGAGCTGCTGCGTTTTGGACCAGCTGTAGTTTGTTTATTAAGCGTGCAGGACAACTAGCCTGACTACGTCAGACTTCGTACTTCCGCTCAATTTCAGTTCGCTTCTGTACTCAGTCTGAGATAGCGACCTGTCTATCAGTTTTCCTCTGGCCTGAAAACAGCCGGCCAATCAACGAACAGAGGGCGGGCTGAGAGCCGTGACATAGACGCTGATTGTACCGTGGATGCGTAGATTTACTTCACATAATCTGCAATAGTCGTTCACAGCCATGTTCACTCCGGTATTTCGCTCAATGGTTTTGTTTTCGCATCATACATGTGTTCACAGTGGAAGTTAGATGCGGCTGAGCCGGCGCATAACACACGTCATAACCAAACATTATGTGATTGGCTTACGGGTAACCAATGATTTTAAACTTCAGACAAGCGCCCCCCGCGAGAAAGAAAACACTTTTCAATTATGCCATGCCAGACTCTGTCTACGAAGCAAAGCGAAGTAGCAGAGTTTGGTATTACCAGGCTACAGGGCAACCACCCAGTAGAGCATTACAGTAATCTAGCCTTGAGGTCATGAACGCATGAACTAATTGTTCCGCATTTGTCAATGAGAGCATATGGCGTAATTTAGATATATTTTTAAGATGGAAAAATGCGGTTTTACAGATACTAGACACGTAACTTTCAAATGAAAGATTGGTATCAAAGAGCACACCCAGGTTCCTAACCGACGACGAAGACTTGACAGAGCAGCCATCAAGTGTTAGACAGTATTCTAGTCTAGTCCAATCATTATAATCTCTGTTTTTTCAGAATTAAGTTGTAAGAAATTACTAGTCATCCAATTTTTTATATCAGCTATGCATTTTGTTCATTTTGTGAATTGGTCATTCTCCTCGGGGACCCTATACACAATATATGAACAAACAAAATGTGATAAATATATAACCCCAAAACACACAAAAACACATCACGCAATGCTAAAACATTATTTTCTATGACATTAATTTGACCGTAAATAGCCTACTTGTTTTAAAAGTTCTTATGTCGTTGAATGAAAAAAGGACACTAATATGATTAACGTCTTTAAAGGGATAGTTCACTTTGAAATTACATTTTGGTATGTTTTAGCTTACCTCAAGGGCATCCACGAACAGTTTTTATATCATTTTTACCTCTTGAACTCAGCCACGTCCAAGTGATCTGAGAGCGCGGGCGGGTATAGATATATACACTAGATGTCGCCTTGGCTACTGCGAAACCGTAGCCAAGGCGACGTCTATTGTATATATCTATACCCGGCCGCGCTCTCAGATCACTTGGACGTGGCTGTGTTCAAGAGGTAAAAACGATATAAAAACTGTTCGTTTTCTCACACAAACCGCTCGTTTCGTGTCTTAGGCCATCAATGTGTACTTACGATGGGGAATTGTTTAATTTGGACGACGGGGAATTGTTTTAATTTGGACTCTGTGCATGCTGTTTGAGACAAGTGACCATCGACCTGCATTATATGACTGACAGACAAGAACGGTTTGACCTAAAAATATCAAAATTGAAACTACTGCGGAAAAAAAGACACCTACATCTTGGATGCCCTTGAGGTAAGCTAAAACATACCAAAATTTAATTTCAAAGTGAACTATCCCTTTAAATATTTATACAGTATGAAATGACATGTATAATGGGGAAATGAAAATGTCATTATGTGTGAGTACAATGTGATCTCTGTGTGTGTGTTTCTACTGATGTGATGAATATAGTCATGTGTGTTTGGATTCTCAGTCGAATCGTGCCAGAATCGCCTCACTGACCCTCCAGCCTTGAGATCTCAAACGTCTGGGATTGGTTACAAATTAATACAAACCTGTTTCACTTTCCCCCGCAGATTAGACACTTTCTTTTCTCTTTCTCCTTCTCCTCTTCGTCTGTGATTCTAGATAAAGCTGTTGGTAAGTCTTCTGTCTTTGCTGAGTTGTTGGCTTTGATTCTGGAATGCTTGAACTCATGAACCTTCTGTGCAAACTCCTCTTTCTCTCTGTTGAAAAGTGTGCATCTGCTTTGTTTGTCAGAGGTTTTTATTATTTGATTGTTCCACATTGCAGTATATAGCACCAAATATTGTGCACCAAAATAATTGAGTTTTTGGATAACCTTCTCTCTAAGCCTTAGAATTAAACAGGTCGTTTTTTGCTGCTCTGCATGTAAGACTTTTATGTAAATGCTTCTTCACATGTGAAATGAGTAACAGTAAGTCCAGTAAGACATTTTTGCTGTTTAGTTTCAATAAACCTTTTTTCACTGGGGAGGGAATTTTCTGTTCTGAAAAGTTACAGTTTGTTTTTATAGTCCAGTGAACTCTTATTTCAGATAATCAAGAAAACATTTGCACAAAAACTTTTACTTAAGACACTTAGGGCCAGATTTACTAACAGTTTGCGCCAGCAGCACAACCCTCTTTTGGCGTTAAAAAACTACTGTCAGGATTTACTAACGACACGCAGTGAGAAACTAGCGCTGAAAAAGCGTGGACAGGGTTATTTTTTTTTGGCTGACCTTAGTGCATATGCATATGTAGGAGTTTCCCTTTCAGATGCAGTATTCATGGGAGTCAGTAGAGTATTTAAATGAATCACGCAAGGTGATTTACTAAGGTTTGCGCTCATCAATGTACAAGTTGTTTGCGCCATTATTTACCGGCCAAAAAAAGCACGTCTTTAACCAGACGCTAACTGGTAGATTGTGTTGGTTATTATGGAAATGATCTGACTCCGTCTGTGTTCTTTAATTTGTGTGTCATCGGTAGATCATCGCAGAACTTTACACTCCCATCTGCGCAGTTCTGGAATTGCGCTCTCACGCTAATGTGCCCTGTTTAGTAAATCTGCTCCTTACTGTGCTTTCAGGGTAAACAGTCATCAGAATGTGTGTTCGATGGGAATTAATTAAGCCCATGCCTTTGACGTTTCTAGTGCCTTGCTCTTCCTGTTACAGGACCTGATTGGTGTCACTGACCTTCTAATAAAGTCCTTCTGTATCTTTTCTCTTTGTTCAGGTGAGCCTCCATGACACCCAGATTATCAGATGAAGCTCACCTGCCCAAATGCTGGGTTTTCACTCTGATCCCTTAGTCCCTAATTAAAATCCCTCACCAGACCATCATCTGGCCGTCGTCACCGTACTCCTCATGTCAAGCCAAAGGAACACCTGTGTGCTCAATACAACTGGCTTCACTCCTGAAGACTCTGTGGAGATGGATGTTTCAGTGGAGACTGCGCTGGACAGATGTGATCCTGTTCCGCCTCCAACATACGAAAGCCGGATGGCATTGAACGACGAGGAAGAGGAAAAGACCGAAGGGGCTTCTTCATCGGAGAAGGGTTCCTTCTACACCCGTAACCTCCGCAACTACAGAGATCATGAGGACTTCCATCGGTCTGAAGGACCATTCTGTGTTTGCACCTTCTGCAATTTCAGTACCAACAACTTTGAATGTCATGATAAAGTTCAACACCCAAACGACAGCTGTTCCAAGTTCAGGCAAACCGTTGATTGCGAGAATGATGGTTCCCTTCTGGAAGCAGGTGGAGACACTGGAAAGACACCAAAATACAGCATTTTGGAGAAAGGACTCGAGGTGGAGAAGGATCTGTATAGTCCAGTGTTGAAGGATGAGATCAGGGCTGTGAGTGTAAATGGTACGATCATTATCCCAGAGCCCGTGTGTCATGTGACTCCTCTTCTACAGCGACCTCCCAATCTCTGCAACTCTCCCACAATCGCAGTTCCTCTTCACACCAGCAAGTACAACCCAATCCTGGACAGCAATCCCACCCTGATCACATGTTTCAGCAGATTCCCGTACCCGACGCACTCAGAGTTCTCCTGGCTCACTTCAGTCTCCAGGCTCCCGGAGGAGCAGATCAAGGTGTGGTTCTCCACCCAGCGCCTGAAGCAGGGCATCACCTGGACTCCTGAAGAGGTGGAAGAAGCCCGGAAGAAGATGTTCAATGGGAGTATACCAACCCCACAGCAGACCTGTGTGGCTTCACCTACACCTGAACCAACTCGTCAGACCAGCCCTGCATCAAACAGCTCAGCAAATATATCACCCACCACTTCTACAGCTCTCCGTCAGACTCTTAAACACTCTTCAGGAACTCCTCTCTTGGCTTCAGAGCTCAAACGCCCTGTTGTGCACATGCCTCCACTTCTCGCTTCTTCTCCTGGGTTCCCTGAGTGTAAAACATCTAGCCCTGCTTCTTTTGTGGCCTCAGACATGAAGAGACCTGTTGCATATTGTGTCCCACCTAAAGGGAAACTCCCAATGGTTCAATCCAAAGAGAAGATTATGTCCAAAGAAAGACTCCCTTTGTTACCCATAGTGTCCACCAATCTCAAAAGATCTCTAATTCATCAGCAAATAGACAATCGTACTTCTGCCTTCATTCCTAAAAACAAGTTATCCTGCTTTGGTAATGGTGTAACCGTGTCCTCTTCACCAGCACAAGTGAACAGACCAACAATCATCCAGACTCTTTCCCGGTCCCCGACACCAGTCCTTCAGTGTAAGTCTACAGAACCACCAATGGTCCCATGCTTCAGTAGTCAGAATGACAAAGAAATCCCACATGGGGATGTTAAGCATTGGTTTCTTGACCACACTACAAATTCCCAGAACTCGTGTGTTGAATTCGGTTCAGTTCCCACTCAGTTTCCTCTTCTGAAGGACAAGAGTCCGGGACAAATCAAGCTTCTAGAGGAGAGTTTCCAGAGGTACAGTTTCCCATCCCATAATGAGGTCAAGCACCTCATGACCACCACTAGACTGTCCAGAGAGGAACTCGAGAGCTGGTTCTCGGAGCGCAGAGCACTTCGAGATTATCTGGAACAAGCCCTGCTGAACTCCATGGGTTCTAGACGGGATTCCCTACAGCCGGTCCTCAACGGATCCCAGAGATCTGGGACTCGTACCTTCAGCCCTGTGCCTCCCAACAGCAAGTCTGTGAACCAGGTCAAAAATGGGTTAGTCCAAAGCCGATGGCCTTCGCCTGTAGAGTTCAGGCGTATGGAGATGCAGACGCGGTTGTCCCGCACAGAACTTGTCCGGTGGTTCCGAGACAGTCGGCTGGCTCGGCAGAGCTGCGTCCTGGACTGGAAGGAGGTGTTTGGAGAGCGGAACGGCTGCCGGGCTGAAGACTATCTGAGCCCAAAGGATAGACCACTTAGAGAAGAGATCATCAAACCCAGCAGCCCAGAGATCGAGAACCAGTTCTCCAACACACTCGCTCAGCACACGGGGAACCCAGAGATCGAGAACAGGTTCTCTAACCCACTCGCTCAGCACACGGGGAACCCAGAGATCGAGAACCGGTACTCCAACACACTCACTCAGCACACGGGGAACCCAGAGATCGAGAACTGGTTCTCCAACACACTCACTCAGCACACGGAGAACATCGGGGAAGCGTTTGGAGACGGCAGCGAGGACTTTGGAGTTTCAGACTCCAGTTAGAAGATGGAAGGTATGTTTAAAGATGAGCAGAACACTGTTGCATGTGCTGCTGTTGTCATGAAAGTCGTGTTTTTTGGTTAAGTGTATTGAAAGAATCGTAGAAGTGTAACCCTCTGGTGTTCTTCAGGGTCTTTTTAACCCGCAAATGACTTTTGCTGAATTTGTTTAAAATGTTCTCCTTGTCCAAATGGCATGAAACTTTGTACGGCTCTCAACCCTTTCTAGATCTACAAATTATTATTTTTTAAATTGTAATGATATCTGTTTTTATGACAGTGTGAAAAAAATTGTCACACTCACGGTCTTTGGGGTGTCTGGAGACCCCGCATAGAAAATGGACAAAATGCATCATCACAATCAGAAACAACGCAGAACACACATAGACAGAAATGAAGTGGCACACTTCTAACAATGCTAAAAACATTCACAATGCAAAATTATCATGCTCACATACACACACACACACGCACACACACACAGAGGAATAAATTTGTGAGTCTATAAAAACTGCTCTCTTATAATTTGTCACATAAAATAGTCCAAAATGTGGAACCACCAAAAAAATTTAATAATTGGTGACACTGACACATCGACAATGTGAACACTCACACACACACACACACACACACACACACACACACACACACACAGAGAGAGAGAGAGACAAAAGTTACTGCTTTATTTGCTCATTTGTTATGCTGTTCAGTTCATTGCATGTCATGTATTTTTACTCAATATATAATAGAACTGTGTATATCATTACCCTGTATACATTTGTACAATTATATGAAAAAAAGAAGATTGAAATAAATGATAAACTCTAAAAACTTGCATCTTTTTCAAGCTTGATTCTAATCATAATGTAACATTATTGAAAAACAAAAACAAATTCAGTACAAAAAATCCTAAACTTTGAGAAAGTCATTTTTATTGTTATAATTGTGATTTCATAATATTTAGATATGAATCCAACTGGAAAACCTTGTGAAAAGATATCTTTCAGTTAGTCAAATTATAGCATATAGTGGAGCTCTATAGCCATCTAGTGATTAAAACTACACTTTCCATAATATGGGCAACAATTTTACTCTAAACCATGTAAAATGATCCATGTTATCCCCATAAATGAAATGTAGAAATGTGGGTCTTTTATAAAGTGAATTTCACATTAAAAAGCTGTTTTTGTAAAAACCTATTTAATTAAAAAGCTGTTTTTGTATAAAAACCTATTTAAAAAAAAAAAACATTTTTTAATTTAAAAATATATCATAAATCCTCCAAAAACTGCACAAATGTGGAGTAAAAACATTAATAAAAAGAGTAAGATTACATTTGTAAAAAAAATTTAAAAAGAATTTTTTTTTAACAAAACACTTTTTTTTTACAAAATTACATGTTGTTGCCTGTGGTCCCTGGAGACCCCAAGACCACGAGTGTGCACCCCAAACGAAGACCACACTTAAAGGGGTCATGAAATAAGAAATCAAAATTTCCTTGATCTTTTAATTTATAAGAGGTCATTGTACTATAAAACATCCTGTAAGTTTCAGAACTCAAAACGTTCTTGTTAGTCTAAAAACATCTTATATTGAAGCCAATCCCTCTGAACGAATGACTGCGGAATGTGTCACTTTACATCTACAGCTACATCACTGCTTATCTGGCCCCGCCCACCGATTCTACATCACTGCTTATCTGGTCCCGCCCACCTACATCACTGCTTATCTGGCCCCGCCCACCGATTGTACATCTGGCCCCGCCCACCGATTCTATATCACTGCTTATCTGGCCCCGCCCACCTACATCACTGCTTATCTGGCCCCGCCCACCGATTCTACATCACTGCTTATCTGGCTCCGCCCACCGATTCTACATCACTGCTTATCTAGCCCCGCCCACCGATTCTACATCACTGCTTATCTGGCCCCGCCCACCGATTCTACATCACTGCTTATCTGGCTCCGCCCACCGATTCTACATCACTGCTTATCTGGCCCCGCCCACCGATTCTACATCACTGCTTATCTGGCTCCGCCCACCGATTCTACATCACTGCTTATCTAGCCCAGCCCACCGATTCTACATCACTGCTTATCTGGCTCCGCCCACCGATTCTACATCACTGCTTATCTAGCCCCGCCCACCGATTCTACATCACTGCTTATCTGGCCCCGCCCACCGATTCTACATCACTGCTTATCTGGCTCCGCCCACCGATTCTACATCACTGCTTATCTGGTCCCACCCACCTACATCACTGCTTATCTGGCCCCGCCCACCGATTCTACATCACTGCTTATCTGGCTCCGCCCACTGATTCTACAGGTGTGTTCGACATCGGCTGCGGCTGGATGTAACCGATCGGCGAGAGTAGCCGCGTGCAGGCGGGGAGGAGCTGCAAACGGAGACGTGAAGTTGGACACTTTCTGGTTCCCGTAGTGACCACTCACGTGGTGTTTGCGTACTTTACCACAGCTGCAGTGAAATAAATGCAATATTTGCCAAATAATACACAGATGTTTCAGAGACATTTTCATTCAATACTTTATGTACTGCTTCATACAGCGTCTGTTTGAACAAGAATAAAGTTCAACATAAGCTACTATCAATGAAGTGGAGTCTACGTTTTTTAAGCAGTTTTAATTTGATAAACATGACACAATATAACATGACAACGACATGAAAAGAGTGTTCACTGTTATAATAAACTGATTTGAGAGCTTTAGAGGAACTAAAGGTGTTCGAATAAACACGAAACACACGTGATCGTTGTCATGCGGTGAATCCGGCCAATCGTGGAACAGCTGTGTCGTCATCAGCCCACGTGCAGCCCAGTGCAGCCGCTCTTGAGAAGCTGCGCTGGCTGAGTTCTCCGGCTACTCTCGAATTGCTCTCGCGGTACTTTGATGGCATACGTCACAGTCACATGGCGTCGGTGCTGTATCAAGTCGGACAAAATTTCTAACCGGCATGCACTGCTTTAAGTCAGCTGCCGATCGGTCTGCGCAGAGCTGCATGAAGTCGAACAAGCCTAAAATCACTGCTTATCTAGCCCCACCCACCGATTCTACATCACTGCTTATCTGGCCCCGCCCACCGATTCTACATCACTGCTTATCTAGCCCCGCCCACCGATTCTACATCACTGCTTATCTAGCCCCGCCCACCGATTCTACATCACTGCTTATCTAGCCCCGCCCACCGATTCTACATCACTGCTTATCTGGCCCCGCCCACCGATTCTACATCACTGCTTATCTAGCCCCGCCCACCGATTCTACATCACTGCTTATCTGGCCCCGCCCACCGATTCTACATCACTGCTTATCTAGCCCCACCCACCGATTCTACATCACTGCTTATCTGGCCCCGCCCACCGATTCTACATCACTGCTTATCTAGCCCCACCCACCGATTCTACATCACTGCTTATCTAGCCCCGCCCACCGATTCTACATCACTGCTTATCTAGCCCCGCCCACCGATTCTACATCACTGCTTATCTGGCCCCGCCCACCGATTCTACATCACTGCTTATCTGGCCCCACCCACCGATTCTACATCACTGCTTATCTGGCCCCGCCCACCGATTCTACATCACTGCTTATCTGGCCCCGCCCACCGATTCTACATCACTGCTTATCTGGCCCCGCCCACCGATTCTACATCACTGCTTATCTAGCCCCGCCCACCGATTCTACATCACTGCTTATCTAGCCCCGCCCACCGATTCTACATCACTGCTTATCTGGCCCCGCCCACCGATTCTACATCACTGCTTATCTGGCCCCGCCCACCGATTCTACATCACTGCTTATCTGGCCCCACCCACCGATTCTACATCACTGCTTATCTGGCCCCGCCCACCGATTCTACATCACTGCTTATCTGGCCCCGCCCACCGATTCTACATCACTGCTTATCTGGCCCCGCCCACCGATTCTACATCACTGCTTCGGAGAACAGCACACAATAATAACTCGTAATGGACCAGCGTTTGAGAAATGTCTGTATTGTTTTTTCATCCATATAATGGAAGTCAATGTGCAGATTATAGTGTCAACTGTCTTCAACATAATATCTACTTCTGTGTTCTACATGCACGCGGACTGAGTTATTTTCATTAGATGTTTCAGTTTTATTAGACTATATTTTTGAAACATGCATTTTAATGTTTAAATTATTTTCTATGGTGGTTGACATTATTTCCCAAATGACTGAAGTTGCTTTGAGCCTGTAACATTCCTCTGAATACAACACTCATAATAACTGACAGCAATGACCAGAGGTCTAACTTTAGTTATGAATTATAAAGCATCACTTTGTGTGTCTGTAAATGTGAGTTTTCATGATGAGATGTGTGTGTATCAATTTAAGGTTATCGGGTGGGATGAGTGAGCCTGACCTGTTTAAAGGTAATTATGATTTTTCCTTCACAGGAGAGAGAGACGGGTCGCTAGTGTTTCTCTGGAGAACCGTGGAGGAGCGTCAGGAACCGCTGATGTGTGTGTGTGCGTGCGTGTGCGTGTGTGTGTGTTGGACTTTAAAAACACACAGGGAACTTCTGTGTGCCGATGCTGGAGTATCTGTGCTTTTGAAAGGTTCTGTACACACACTTCTGCTGCAGATCTGTACATGCCATATTTTACTACATTTTATAATGGAATCAAATTTCGTCTTTTTTATTGGACATGTATATCTGGAGACGCCAGAACCCCGAGTCCGGACTCTTCGTTCTCTACAGCCCATAATGATCCTCTCGCTACAGACGTGATATATGAACAGAAACACTGCTGAATGTCTGCTGTACACACTCCTGATGATGTTTAAACTGGTGTGTTTGCCTTCTGTGTTTCTGTTCTGTCGTGTCAGTAAACGCTAACGCTCTTCACACACACACACACACACACACACACACACACACACACACACACACACACACACACACACACACACACACACACACACACACACACACACACACACACACACACACACACACACACACACACACACACACACACACACACACACACCGCCTCTGGAATCCAATAAAACACAGTCGGATTTATTGTTTGTTTGTGAGATGTCATTGCAGTAATATATTTCATATGAAGCTTCGTTCTGTTCCATAGATTCACTTCGCTGTGAAAGCTGAATCATAATTACATATCATTGTGAATCGGAGACGTCTGTGATTGGTTGATCTGGTTGTTTAAACCCTCATCCTTCCCTTTTATCTAGACCCGAAACTTTTTTTTGTTTAGTTTGTTTTTTTATGTTAAAAATCGAGTGTTCATCAGAGGGTCCAAGACACCAGGACTTTTGTCGCACTTCAACTACGAATACACAGTTTATTTTTATTTTTTTAATGGATTCGAGGAGTTTTGTGGTTGAAATTTGAAAAGTAACAAATCGGCTCAGTTTGCCCCCCCTGAGGAATGAATGGAATGCGAGGAATGCTTCAGTTCACATAGAAAAACACAAAAATGCTCAAAATTCAAACTAAAAACTCTAAAACTTTACCAAAAAATGTATTTATAATGTCTGCATGTGTATCTGAGAGTACACTGATGATAACTGGCTTTAGGACCCAGAGGAACAGCTCGTTTACTCCATATAGAGATATAAGCTCATCTAGAGTCATGAAATATCATCTTATATTATTATTATCCACAAGAGGTCGACAAAGACTCCCAGTGTAAGATATGTAGAGCTGAGTAACAGGAGTCATGCATGAAATTGTGAGTTATTTAGATTTTTAGTTGAAAGAATCTGAGGAATGTGCTTAAATTACCATTTATATTTTTTTGATCAAATCTAGTAATTTAAAGGTAAATAAAATAAAATTATTACAAAAGAATTGAATAAAAAATAAAAATAAGTTTAGGGCCTGGGGTCAGGATGAGATACTGATATAAACTCTACATCTGTGTGTGTGTGTGTGTGTGTGTGTGTGTGTGTGTGTGTGTGTGTGTGTGTGTGTGTGTGTGTGTGTGTGTGTGTGTGTGTGTGTGAACATCTCCACATCTACAGACTTAAGAAAGTCATGGTGTGAATTAATTTTTTTGGGTGAAGGAACCGTTTAACTTTAGTTTTTGCTGTCAGGCCGGAGACAGAGCTGAGATTCATGAGATTTCAGACCGTCACGATCTTGATGTTCTAATGATCTCCTGCGTTTATAATAATCCTGTATTATTTCTCGATCTTCAGTGTTTCACTACACCGCTACTGTAACATCAGCTGACGATGAGGATCTTCCTCTGTGTTTATGTCTCATTTTCCAGATTAAATATCCAAATATTCTTAAATCAAGATACATTTACTAGAGAAGAAGAAAAATGACTGAATCTGGGGAGCAATATTTTTTTTCCTAGGATGGTAGGGGAACACTCATAAATGGTATTAACCCCAGTGACGGGTAGGTTTAGGGACGCGGTTGGGGTAGGTCATATATATTTATACAGTAATGTAATGTTAAGTCACCGGCGTTGATAAACACGCTGAAAATCGATGAGTGTTGATAACACGCCAAAAATGGAAATACGAATTGGCGTGTCATACATACGCCATTTCATGAGATCAGTCTGAAAGTTCAGCACAACTAGGATTTTTTTAAGTTTCCAACTAGGAAACTCGGTTAACACTTTATATACAGTGTCCTTGTTACACCTTACATGAACTTACCATAGTAATAACAGTAAATTATGCATAATTACATGCAACTAACCCTAATCCTACAGTAAAGTACATGTAGATAATCATTATTACTCAGTGCTTAAATATATAATTACACTGTAACAATGACACCTTAAAATAAAGTGTAACCTAAACTCATATTTGCGATAGCTCTGATGTGTGTTTAAGAGTGTGTGTGTCATTATGGTGTTGTGTGTGTGTCAGTATGGTGTTGTGTGTGTTTAAGAGAGTGTGTGTGTGTGTGTGTGTGTATTAACGGTGTACTTATGTCCAGATATTGGCTGATGATGAGAATGATTAACACACACTGACACAAACTCACTCTTGTTCAATTTCAGTTGTGAAACACCGACTCCAGATTCACCCGTTTAATATTAAACTCTTCCTCTCACAAACACACGATCAGTGGAACAACACCACACACTCGTACAGTCGGACAAAACAATGTTTTAATTGTTTACAATATAAAAACTACAACAAAATATCTACAAACAAACGTTTATTTGTAGAAGAGAAACAGCATGAATAAAAGAAGAAGAACGGTGGATGTTTGTCTCTATGTACGACATGAAGACGATGCAAACACACACTCCTCAAGGACGTGGATATGTACAGAGGTCATGTGAGGGTCATGTGACCTTCACTCGCGCTGCTCCATCTTCACTTTGGGCGGCTTCAGGAACGTGCGGTTCTTCTTCTCTTTCTTAGTCTTTCCTTTGGCCTGGAAGTTCCTCCAGCTGTCCACTCGCCCGTCACGCGTCTCCTGCAGACACACACACACACACACACACACACACACACACACACGTGATGAAACACGAGCGTCTCGCACCCGTCTGGAGAACCACTGAACTGTCGAACCTCAAAGTTCTTCTGCCACTCTCGCTCTCTCTTGGCCTTCTCCTGCGTCTCGATCTCCTCTTCTCTCTGTCTCTTCCTGCAGTCACAGAAACACTCGTTATATTCACATCAGTTCATCCAAACAGAACGAACGTCAGTGTGTGTGTGTGTGTGTGTGTGTGTGTGTGTGTGTGTGTGTGTGTGTGTGTGTGTGTGTGTGAGAGAGTGAGTGAGTGAGTGAGTGAGTATGAATGTGTGTGAGTGAGAGAGTGAGCCAGTGTGTGTGTGAGTGTGTGAGTCAGTGTGTGATTGTGTGTGTGTGAGTGAGAGAGCCAGTGTGTGTGTGAGTGAGAGAGCGAGTGTGTGTGTGTGTGTGTGTGTGTGTGTGTGTGTGTGTGTGAGTCAGTGTGTGTGTGAGTGTGTGATTGTGTGTGTGTGAGTGAGTGAGAGAGTGAGTGAGCCAGTGTGTGTGTGAGTGAGTCAGTGTGATTGTGTGTGTGTGAGTGAGTGAGTGAGTATTAATGTGTGTGTGGGTGTGTGTGAGTATGAATGTGTGTGAGTGAGAGAGTGAGAGAGTGAGTGAGCCTGTGTGTGTGTGTGTGTGTGAGTCAGTGTGATAGTGAGTGAGTGAGTGAGTGAGTATTAATGTGTGTGTGGGTGTGTGTGAGTATGAATGTGTGTGAGTGAGAGAGTGAGTGAGCCTGTGTGTGTGTGTGTGTGTGTGTGTGTGTGTGTGTGTGTGTGTGTGTGTGTGTGTGTGTGTGTGTGTGTGTGAGTGAGAAAGTGAGTGAGCCAGTGTGTGTGTGAGTCAGTGTGTGATTGTGTGTGTGTGTGTGTGTGTGTGAGTGAGAAAGTGAGTGAGCCAGTGTGTGTGTGAGTCAGTGTGTGATTGTGTGTGTGTGAGTGAGTGAGTATTAATGTGTGTGTGTGTGAGTGAGTATGAGTGCGTGTGTGTGTGAGCGAGTATGAGTGCGTGTGTGTGTGTAAGTATGAATGTGTGTGAGTGTGTGTGTGTGTTTTACCGTTCATGCATGTCTTTTGCTTCCCTCTCTTTCCTCTTGATCTCCAGCTCAGCGAAGAGCTTCATGGTCTGTTTATAGACGGCCTGTCTGAACTACAGAAGCACACACTCAGTGTGAACACACTAACACTACACACACACACTCAGTGTGAACACACTAACACTGCACACACACTCAGTGTGAACACACTAACACTGCACACACACTCAGAGTGAACACACTAACACTGCACACACACTCAGTGTGAACACACTAACACTGCACACACACTCAGAGTGAACACACTAACACTGCACACACACTCAGTGTGAACACACTAACACTACACACACACACTCAGTGTGAACACACTAACACTGCACACACACTCAGTGTGAACACACTAACACTACACACACACTCAGTGTGAACACACTAACACTGCACACACACTCAGTGTGAACACACTAACACTACACACACACTCAGTGTGAACACACTAACACTGCACACACACTCAGTGTGAACACACTAACACTACACACACACTCAGTGTGAACACACTAATACCGCACACACACTCAGTGTGAACACACTAATACCGCATACACACTCAGTGTGAACACACTAACACTACACACACACACTCAGTGTGAACACACTAACACTACACACACACTCAGTGTGAACACACTAACACTGCACACACACTCAGTGTGAACACACTAATACCGCACACACACTCAGTGTGAACACACTAACACTGCACACACACTCAGTGTGAACACACTAACACTGCACACACACTCAGTGTGAACACACTAATACCGCACACACACTCAGTGTGAACACACTAATACCGCACACACACTCAGTGTGAACACACTAATACCGCACACACACTCACACTAATACCGCACACACACTCAGTGTGAACACACTAATACCGCACACACACTCAGTGTGAACACACTAATACCGCACTCACACTCAGTGTGAACACACTAATACCGCACACACACTCACACTAATACCGCACACACACTCAGTGTGAACACACTAATACCGCACACACACTCAGTGTGAACACACTAATACCGCACTCACACTCAGTGTGAACACACTAATACCGCACACACACTCACTGTGAACACACTAACACCGCACACACACTCAGTGTGAACACACTAACACTACACACACACACTCAGTGTGAACACACTAACACTGCACACACACTCACACTAATACCGCACACACACTCACACTAATACCGCACACACACTCAGTGTGAACACACTAATACCGCACTCACACTCAGTGTGAACACACTAATACCGCACACACACTCACACTAATACCGCACACACACTCAGTGTGAACACACTAATACTGCACACACACTCAGTGTGAACACACTAATACCGCACACACACTCAGTGTGAACACACTAACACTACACACACACACTCAGTGTGAACACACTAACACTGCACACACACTCACACTAATACCGCACACACACTCACACTAATACCGCACACACACTCAGTGTGAACACACTAATACCGCACACACACTCAGTGTGAACACACTAATACCGCACACACACTCAGTGTGAACACACTAATACCGCACACACACTCAGTGTGAACAGACTAATACCACACACACACTCAGTGTGAACACACTAATACCGCACACACACTCAGTGTGAACACACTAATACCGCACACACACTCAGTGTGAACACACTAATACCGCACACACACTCAGTGTGAACACACTAATACCGCACACACACTCAGTGTGAACAAACATCCGGTTACATTTCACTTTAGTAAAGTAAAGCCTGTTTAACAGCGTAACACTGCTGCAGTCGTGATGAAACTAGCAGATCTTCACGGTTTAGAGAACGGATGTAGGGCGGGGCTTGGTTCTGTGTATCTGCTGTTGATTGGCTGTAGTGATGTGGGCGTGCCCGTCAACAGTGTATGCAGAACAGTGTGTATAACTGAATACACACACAAATTCAACTAGACAAACTTCATTTTCGTATTTGGTAAAAAACGAATTAACATGATATAAACATATGTATATATATATATAAAATGTATAAATATTATAAATAAAAACATGCATTACAGTCATATGAATTTGAAGGGTAAATATGTTCATAAAAATAGAGGAAACACTAGCTACGTTTACATGGACACAATCGGAATGAAATCAATACGATTGATGAATCCGAACAAGGTGTTTACATGAATGATAAATAAAGTAATCGGGTTGATGTGCGCGTTTATATGTCACAAGTTTCAAATCGGATCTGATGTTTTGACATGCGCACACTGCACGAATATACAGAGTTTCCCGCTTTTCCCGCATAAATATTCTCCTCTATTGGTTCTGTATTTGTTTTAAACAGCAGACGTAATATTAATTCGTCTCTAGTCATAATTTAGAGCATACTAAGCGTTTTGCCGTGCTGCTTATTGATCACGCAGTAAAAATGCCCCTCCCCACGGCCAAAACCAGACGTCTGTGGATGAGAATCCAAAACAAGGACTGGTGGGACGTTGTCCTGCTTCACTTCACAGACGCGCGAGTGAAATGAGAATTTTAGAATGACGGGAAACGTATTAATATGACACTTTATTCAACAGGAAGAACAGCTCGTTCCGCGCGTCATACGTCATTACGCTAGTTAACGTCATCGCACATGCGCAGTCCTTTCAGTTTCGGTTTTCAATCCGTTCAAGTGTTTACATGTACTCTCGATCGGATTACAAAAGGGATAAACCACCCCTTTCAATCCGATCGAAATTTCATTCGGATCGAGCTCAATCGGATCAATTAAAGTGTTTACATGAAGGTTTTTTTAGTCCGATTGAGCCGTCAATCCGATTATAAGTGTCCATGTAAACGCAGCTACTGAAACACACGCATGACACGATTTCCTCACTCATATTCATCAGATCATTAATGCGCTTTAATCCACTAATCGTCCAGGCGAAATGATGTTCACTTCTTCATGAAAGCATGAAACTGGACACATGTACAGTACAGGCCCTGGACATTTTCAGAAATGGAGCATTGCAAATACGCCTCGTGGCGGCCATTTTGCTTTCCGCCATAACTGAGTTATGTATTTTGTATTATATCCCCTGAATCAAGCATGATAACATGGAAAAGCTGATGTCTACCCCTATGTTTTGATGGTCTAGGATTACAATGATACCATAGACAACATCATAAACGGTTCAGGTGAGCAGTTAATGGTGAGTTCAGTGACGTTGTGAGAAGGATTACAATGAAATCGCAGTATCTGAGAATATCATCTGAAGCTGGGGCCACTCTACAACATCTTTATGAAAATATTATAATATGTTAATGTTAGAGACCACAAACATGATGATAAAAATCATAGATTTCTCCGTTTTGCTCCTCTATAGCGTGGAGTGACCAGGAAAGCAGAACACACACCGACACACAGCAGAGAGCCTGTGCACACACACACTGACACATAGCAGAGAGCCTGTGCACACACACACACCGACACACAGCAGAGAGCCTGTGCACACACACACACCGAAACACAGCAGAGAGCCTGTGCACAACACACACCGACACATAGCAGAGAGCCTGTGCACACACACACACCGACACACAGCAGAGAGCCTGTGCACACACACACACCGACACACAGCAGAGAGCCTGTGCACACACACACACCGAAACACAGCAGAGAGCCTGTGCACAACACACACCGACAACACAGCAGAGAGCCTGTGCACACACACACACACACACCGACACACAGCAGAGAGCCTGTGCACACACACACCGACACACAGCAGAGAGCCTGTGCACACACACACACCGAAACACAGCAGAGAGCCTGTGCACAACACACACCGACACACAGCAGAGAGCCTGTGCACACACACACACCGAAACACAGCAGAGAGCCTGTGCACAACACACACCGACACACAGCAGAGAGCCTGTGCACAACACACACCGACACACAGCAGAGAGCCTGTGCGCACACACACCGACACACAGCAGAGAGCCTGTGCACACACACACCGACACACAGCAGAGAGCCTGTGCACACACACACCGACACATAGCAGAGAGCCTGTGCACACACACACACCGACAGATAGCAGAGAGCCTGTGCACACACACACCGACACATAGCAGAGAGCCTGTGCACACACACACCGACACACAGCAGAGAGCCTGTGCACACACACACACCGACACACAGCAGAGAGCCTGTGCACACACACACCGACACATAGCAGAGAGCCTGTGCACAACACACACCGACACATAGCAGAGAGCCTGTGCACACACACACCGACACACAGCAGAGAGCCTGTGCACAACACACACCGACACACAGCAGAGAGCCTGTGCACACACACACCGACACACAGCAGAGAGCCTGTGCACAACACACACCGACACACAGCAGAGAGCCTGTGCACAACACACACCGACACATAGCAGAGAGCCTGTGCACAACACACACCGACACACAGCAGAGAGCCTGTGCACACACACACCGACACACAGCAGAGAGCCTGTGCACAACACACACCGACACACAGCAGAGAGCCTGTGCACACACACACCGACACATAGCAGAGAGCCTGTGCACACACACACCGACACACAGCAGAGAGCCTGTGCACACACACACCGACACATAGCAGAGAGCCTGTGCACACACACACCGACACACAGCAGAGAGCCTGTGCACAACACACACCGACACACAGCAGAGAGCCTGTGCACACACACACACACCGACACACAGCAGAGAGCCTGTGCACAACACACACCAACACATAGCAGAGAGCCTGTGCACAACACACACCGACACACAGCAGAGAGCCTGTGCACAACACACACCGACACACAGCAGAGAGCCTGTGCACACACACACACACACACACACAGCAGAGAGCCTGTGCACAACACACACCGACACATAGCAGAGAGCCTGTGCACAACACACACCAACACATAGCAGAGAGCCTGTGCACAACACACACCGACACACAGCAGAGAGCCTGTGCACACACACACACACACAGCAGAGAGCCTGTGCACACACACACACACACAGCAGAGAGCCTGTGCACAACACACACCAACACATAGCAGAGAGCCTGTGCACAACACACACCGACACACAGCAGAGAGCCTGTGCACAACACACACCGACACACAGCAGAGAGCCTGTGCACACACACACACACACAGCAGAGAGCCTGTGCACAACACACACCGACACATAGCAGAGAGCCTGTGCACAACACACACCGACACACAGCAGAGAGCCTGTGCACAACACACACCGACACACAGCAGAGAGCCTGTGCACAACACACACCGACACACAGCAGAGAGCCTGTGCACAACACACACCGACACACAGCAGAGAGCCTGTGCACACACACACACACACACACACACACCGACACACAGCAGAGAGCCTGTGCACAACACACACCGACACATAGCAGAGAGCCTGTGCACAACACACACCGACACACAGCAGAGAGCCTGTGCACACACACACCGACACATAGCAGAGAGCCTGTGCACACACACACCGACACATAGCAGAGAGCCTGTGCACACACACACACACACCGACACACAGCAGAGAGCCTGTGCACACACACACCGACACACAGCAGAGAGCCTGTGCACACACACCGACACACAGCAGAGAGCCTGTGCACACACACACACCGACACACAGCAGAGAGCCTGTGCACACACACACCGACATACAGCAGAGAGCCTGTGCACACACACACCGACACACAGCAGAGAGCCTGTGCACACACACACCGACACATAGCAGAGAGCCTGTGCACACACACACCGACACACAGCAGAGAGCCTGTGCACACACACACACCGACACACAGCAGAGAGCCTGTGCACACACACACCGACATACAGCAGTGAGCCTGTGCACAACACACACCGACACACAGCAGAGAGCCTGTGCACACACACACCGACACACAGCAGAGAGCCTGTGCGCACACACACACCGACACACAGCAGAGAGCCTGTGCACACACACACCGACACATAGCAGAGAGCCTGTGCACACACACACACCGACACACAGCAGAGAGCCTGTGCGCACACACACACACACCGACACACAGCAGAGAGCCTGTGCACACACACACCGACACACAGCAGAGAGCCTGTGCACAAACACACCGACACACAGCAGAGAGCCTGTGCACACACACACACACCGACACACAGCAGAGAGCCTGTGCACACACACACACCGACACACAGCAGAGAGCCTGTGCACAACACACACCGACACACAGCAGAGAGCCTGTGCACCACACACCGACACACAGCAGAGAGCCTGTGCGCACACACACACACCGACACACAGCAGAGAGCCTGTGCGCACACACACACACACACTGACACACAGCAGAGAGCCTGTGCACACACACACCGACACACAGCAGAGAGCCTGTGCACACACACACCGACACACAGCAGAGAGCCTGTGCACACACACACCGACACACAGCAGAGAGCCTGTGCACACACACACCGACACACAGCAGAGAGCCTGTGCACAACACACACTTACACACAGCAGAGAGCCTGTGCACACACACACCGACACACAGCAGAGAGCCTGTGCACACACACACCGACACACAGCAGAGAGCCTGTGCACACACACACCGACACACAGCAGAGAGCCTGTGCACACACACACACCGACACACAGCAGAGAGCCTGTGCACAACACACACCGACACACAGCAGAGAGCCTGTGCACACACACACCGACACACAGCAGAGAGCCTGTGCACACACACACCGACACACAGCAGAGAGCCTGTGCACACACACACCGACACACAGCAGAGAGCCTGTGCACACACACACACACCGACACACAGCAGAGAGCCTGTGCACAACACACACCGACACACAGCAGAGAGCCTGTGAACACGGGAATCCCACAAAATCTCTCGCATCAAACGTGACTTTAAAGTAAACAAACATGGCGGACAACACGCTCATGTTGAGAAAAACAATGATATCCACATGCTCGAGGGAGAACGCGCTGCGCTGACAGACGCTGCAGAGACACACAGATAACGGTTTGCTAAGAGAAGTTTCTAAAAGCACTGAGTTTTCTGTTGTTAAACCGCTCTGCGTCAGCGAAACCTAAAGGAAGTATATGTCTCTAAATCATGTTGCTATCAGAGGATATCATCTCTGACCCGTCGTGTTACAGCGGAGTGTACCTGCAGTCGTGAGGATATCATCTCTGACCCGTCGCGTTACAGCGGAGTGTACCTGCAGTCGTGAGGATATCATCTCTGACCCGTCGCGCTACAGCGGAGTGTACCTGCAGTCGTGAGGATATCATCTCGGACCCGTCGATCTACAGCGGAGTGTACCTGCAGTCGTGAGGATATCATCTCTGACCCGTCGCGCTACAGCGGAGTGTACCTGCAGTCGTGAGGATATCATCTCGGACCCGTCGCGCTACAGCGGAGTGTACCTGCAGTCGTGAGGATATCATCTCTGACCAGTCGCGCTACAGCGGAGTGTACCTGCAGTCGTGAGGATATCATCTCTGACCCGTCGCGCTACAGCGGAGTGTACCTGCAGTCGTGAGGATATCATCTCTGACCCGTCGCACTACAGCGGAGTGTACCTGCAGTCGTGAGGATATCATCTCGGACCCATCGCGCTACAGCGGAGTGTACCTGCAGTCGTGAGGATATCATCTCGGACCCGTCGCGCTACAGCGGAGTGTACCTGCAGTCGTGAGGATATCATCTCTGACCCGTCGCGCTACAGCGGAGTGTACCTGCAGTCGTGAGGATATCATCTCGGACCCGTCGCGCTACAGCGGAGTGTACCTGCAGTCGTGAGGATATCATCTCGGACCCGTCGCGCTACAGCGGAGTGTACCTGCAGTCGTGAGGATATCATCTCTGACCCGTCGCGCTACAGCGGAGTGTACCTGCAGTCGTGAGGATATCATCTCTGACCCGTCGCGCTACAGCGGAGTGTACCTGCAGTCGTGAGGATATCATCTCGGACCCGTCGCGCTACAGCGGAGTGTACCTGCAGTCGTGAGGATATCATCTCGGACCCGTCGCGCTACAGCGGAGTGTACCTGCAGTCGTGAGGATATCATCTCTGACCCGTCGCGCTACAGCGGAGTGTACCTGCAGTCGTGAGGATATCATCTCGGACCCGTCGCGCTACAGCGGAGTGTACCTGCAGTCGTGAGGATATCATCTCGGACCCGTCGCGCTACAGCGGAGTGTACCTGCAGTCGTGAGGATATCATCTCTGACCCGTCGCGCTACAGCGGAGTGTACCTGCAGTCGTGATGATATCATCTCTGACCCGTCGCGCTACAGCGGAGTGTACCTGCAGTCGTGAGGATATCATCTCGGACCCGTCGCACTACAGCGGAGTGTACCTGCAGTCGTGAGGATATCATCTCTGACCCGTCGCGCTACAGCGGAGTGTACCTGCAGTCGTGAGGATATCATCTCTGACCCGTCGCGCTACAGCGGAGTGTACCTGCAGTCGTG
Source organism: Leuciscus idus (assembly GCA_021554675.1). Taxonomy (NCBI): domain Eukaryota; kingdom Metazoa; phylum Chordata; class Actinopteri; order Cypriniformes; family Leuciscidae; genus Leuciscus; species Leuciscus idus. The sequence goes on along the minus strand of CM038628.1, from coordinate 46,888,063 downwards.
AGGATATCATCTCTGACCCGTCGCGCTACAGCGGAGTGTACCTGCAGTCGTGAGGATATCATCTCTGACCCGTCGCGCTACAGCGGAGTGTACCTGCAGTCGTGAGGATATCATCTCTGACCAGTCGCGCTACAGCGGAGTGTACCTGCAGTCGTGATGCAGTGATGGACACTGTCTCTCCTCACTCGACTGTGTTTCATGTGATTTCTCACTGTGGTGCTGATATCATGATAACTCAGTTTCATTACTTAATTTGATTAAAAGTACTTCCATTTTGTAATATAATTTTCATCTAGTAAGTAATTCCAAACTTCGCGAGGCAGAGGACGACATTATGTGATCAAACACCATCCACTTGTGAAACATGCTCCACAGCGCCACCCAGTACACTTAATTATAACTGTCAATTATATATCTGTCAGTGCGGAGGAGACTGAAGGACAGGTTCAGCAACAACAAAACAATCAAAAATTAAATAGATTGTTTTGAAGTAAATCTTTGTGTTTGACACATTCTTCTTAAAGGCACATTATGCAGTTTTTGTCAAACAGCGCCCCCTAGAGTCGCTGTGGAGTATTAGTATTTAACGTTACTGTCGTGAATACCCCTCACACAGAGCCATCTCCGCACTCACGGCCTGACCCTCCGCCTGTGTGCCGGCACCTGTCCAGTGGATGGAGGCTGAGTGGAGATAAGGTGTGGCCCCTGTAAAAGCTGGTGACCTGTTGACCTGTCGGCAGTCTGTGTGCGCGCCTCCAACACCCCCCTGTATGAGGGTTATTTCTGTTTGATGCTCATTCTTATCCTACTTTTGTTCATCAAGTAACGCTGTGGACAGTAGAACGTGTGACAGACAGTTCCACGAGTTCGACTGGGGAATAAAGTGTGAGTTGTGAGATGCCAGTCGCCTCCGTGACTGATAGACATCCACCAGAAGACCAGGTCAGCATCGCTGTTGCATCCAGTGCTGCTTTTAGCTCTCGCCAACCGAGGGAGACTCTCGTCCGGTTCCACACGCGGTCAGTTTCTCCTTTCTTTTCCTCGACACTTCCGACCGCGCTCTCTTCGTCGACTCCATGATTCACGTCTGAAATGCGTGCTAGTGTCTTCATAGAGGCTGCTTCATGTGTTGTTGATGTGTGTGACGTCGTGCCGTAAAGCAAGTCGTGATTCTCGCGAGATTTACTCTCAAACCTGCACTGCTGGCTTGTCCAGCGCATCCCCCCCAGGCTTTGCTATCGGGATGATTAGGGTTAGGGTTAGGGAACCCTTCTACGAGATCGGTTACCATCTAAATGATTTTGAAGCTGTTATATTAAGGTACAGTTCTTACATAGTGTGCCTTTAAGCTAAGTTGCTAAGGTCATATTGAATAATCTACTCTTTACAGTCACTGTAGTGTCAAGGTTAATGAACAAACGGATGAAGCTGTTTAAACTCTACACAACACGAGATAGTCTAGCCAAGGGTCTCAGATACTGAGATTTCCCTTTCACAACCCTGAACTCACCATTAACTGCTCACCTCAACCGTTTATGATGTTGTCTATGGTATCACTGTAATCGTTGACCATCAGAACAGAGGAGTAGACATCATCTTTTCTGAGATATGATACAAAATACATATTTTGATGATGGTGGAAAGAAAAATGGCCGCCACGAGGCGTTTTTGTGATGGCTCCATTTCTGAAAATGTTCAGGGACCCAAACTGTGCAAGAGAAGCATGTTTCATGCTCTTATGAAGAAGTGAAATATCACCTGGACTATAAAGGAACTACAGGTCACTCCGAGTAAAAGCGCTCAGGTGTGTGTGTGTGTGTGTGTGTGTGTGTTCGTACCATTTCCGGGTCGTCTTCCTCCACATCGATGGGCTTGCCGTCCTTCTTCAGCTGCTTCTTCTTCTGGCTCATCTGAGACACACACACACAGGTGATGGTGAAGCGTGATTAACACACACACACACACTGAGATCTCGAGTGTTTCTCACCATGTGCTCCACATACTCCTTCCCCGCGTGGACCACGTCTAGCGCTTTCTTCTTCTGATCGGGTTCCAGCAGCATCTTATAGGCCTTATCCACCGCTGAACACACACACACACACACACACACACACACACACAGCTCATCAAACACACGGAGACTCCAGGCATCATCAGATCATCATGTCTGTGGTTTACCTTCAAACGCCAGCTGAGCTCGATCCACATCATCCTGGTTCTTATCGGGGTGGACCAGGATAGACAACTGAGGACACACACACACAGACAGAGAGTCAGAGTGTGTGTGTGTGTGTGTGTGAGAGAGAGAGAGTGAGTCAGTGTGTGAGAGAGAGAAAGAGAGTCAGAGTGTGTGTGTGTGTGTGTGTGTGTGTGTGTGTGTGTGTGTGTGTGTGTGTGTGTGTGTGTGTGTGTGTGAGAGAGAGAAAGAGAGTCAGAGTGTGTGTGTGTGTGTGTGTGTGTGTGTGTGTGTGTGTGTGTGTGTGTGTGTGTGAGAGAGAGAGTCAGAGTGTGTGTGTGTGAGAGAGAGAGAGAGTCAGAGTGTGTGTGTGTGTGTGAGAGAGAGAGAGAGTCAGAGTGTGTGTGTGTGTGTGTGAGAGAGAGAGTCAGAGTGTGTGTGAGTGTGTGTGTGTGTGTGTGTGGGTGTGAGAGAGAGAGTCAGAGTGTTTGTGAGTGTGTGTGTGTGTGTGTGTGTGTGTGTGTGTGTGTGTGTGTGTGTGTAGTTGTACCTGTCGAAAGCGTTTCTTCAGCTCCTCGTCTGTGGCCTCGGGGTCGATCTGAAGCACCTGCACAGATAAACACACAATCAATCCCATGATCCTCCTCTGTGACTGAGATCACATGATGAGCGTCACATGATGAGCGTCACATGACTGATGTCGGTGAGACTCGCCTCAAACGGGTTGAGATTGAAGTACGAGGATCCGGGTCTCAGTAACCTCTCGATCTGCTGTTTAGAGGTGAGGACCGAGTCTCTCTTCTCGATCTGCTTCACCTGCACACACACATCATTACATCATCATGTGCACAACCACACACACACACACACACCCTCTCCAGTTTTTATTGTTGCAAGAGTCTCTTCTGCTCACCAAAGCTGCGTTTATTTGATCAGAAATACAGTAATATTGTGAAATATTATTATAATGTAAATCATCTGTTTTCTATGTGAATATACAGTAAAGTGTAATTTATTCCTGTGATCAAAGCTGAATGTTCAGCATCATTACTCCAGTCTTCAGTGTCACATGATCCTTCACAAATCACTCTAATATGAGGATTTGATGCTCAAGAAACATTTATTATCATTATTAATGTTGAACACAGTTGTGCTTTTGCCCTGGGAAACTATCTGGAGAAACATTCATTCATTACTGTGATTATCTGAGGTAAATGTGATGAACTGCCATGAACATGATAGCACAGGGCATAAACAATCTTTATTAAACACACACAACCACTAAACAAAGGCAGAGCGTTATGAATGATAACAGAAGAATGATCGGAGTATTGATTATGGCTCATAATCGTCATTAATCGGCGGATGTTGTGAATGATAGTGTTGTCTAGATAGGGTTTAACACCCACACACACACACCGTGTGTGTGTGTGTGTGGGACTCGCCGCCGCACATCTGCATGTGTTAACTCGTTCTGTTCATGAGTGTGTGTGTGAAGTGTGTGTTATTCTCTCAGTCTCACCTCTGTGTAAAAGGTATTAAAGGCTTCTTCGCCGCTGCCGCCCGCCGCCATCTTGCGTCTGTGACGTCAACGGATATCGCGTCACTTTACAAAATAAAGGTCCTCGGCCCGCATGACAAACGCTGAACATATATTATTATTATTATTATTATATGTATTTTTTGAACAAAAAGCACAGGGGATACCGTATCAAGCACAAACAATAAAATAAAATAAAATTAAGACAGTAAACTCAAAGTAAAGCAAGGCAGTATAAGGGATAGTCTACTAAAAAAATAACAATTCACAAAACATTCATAGAAACTACAAGTAAAAAAAATGTATACAAGTAATTAGAAATAAATAACGTTGGGAATACATAAATAATAATCTTCAGAAAATCAGGAAGTAATTTATAATGAAACCATAATTTATTTGAGCAACAAAGAAGTTTTAGCAGCTTTCTTATTAGCTGATAAACAAAGAGAGTCATAAAATAATTTTAAATCAACACAAAAAAGTCTAAAATTGGGCTTCGAAACAGTTACTTTACACTTATGAAGATAAAACTCGCCACATAAAGTTAGCAGTTTTAATCTGTCATCCATCTCCTTTGACCCGGAGTCTCAAATCAAAAACAGCACATTCACAACCTCAAAAGTAAAGAGTTTGTAATAAGCAGAAAAAATAAGCCAGGCTACTTTTCCCCAGAACTCTTTTGCATAATCACATTCAAAAAACAAATGTGGTATTGTTTCAAGATTAGAATTACAGAATGCGCAGTGTGAAGAGATGTCTAACTTAAACTTAGAAAGAAGAGAGTTGCAGGGATAGTAATTATGTAGAATTTTAAAGTGAAGCTCTTTCCACTTTTTAGGTAACAGAATGTCCATATATTAAAGGTAGAAAGAGAAGGATAATTTCATTTCCATTTGAATAAAGCTTTGGGATGACAGCTGATCTTCCTAATAAGGAATCTTCTAATCCAATACATTTGACATTGGAAAGCTCCAATCCTCCAATAAACAACTGGGGCCTTTCACAGACGGATACTCTGTAGCTACAGTATGACCTCACCATATGCTCTGTAGCTACAGTATGACCTAACCATATGCTCTGTAGCTACAGTATGACCTAACCATATGCTCTGTAGTTACAGTATGACCTCACCATATGCTCTGTAGTTACAGTATGACCTCACCATATGCTCTGTAGCTACAGTATGACCTCACCATATGCTCTGTAGTTACAGTATGACCTAACCATATGCTCTGTAGTTACAGTATGACCTCACCATATGCTCTGTAGTTACAGTATGACCTCACCATATGCTCTGTAGTTACAGTATGACCTCACCATATGCTCTGTAGCTACAGTATGACCTCACCATATGCTCTGTAGCTACAGTATGACCTCACCATATGCTCTGTAGTTACAGTATGACCTAACCATATGCTCTGTAGCTACAGTATGACCTCACCATATGCTCTGTAGTTACAGTATGACCTCACCATATGCTCTGTAGTTACAGTATGACCTCACCATATGCTCTGTAGTTACAGTATGACCTCACCATATGCTCTGTAGTTACAGTATGACCTCACCATATGCTCTGTAGCTACAGTATGACCTCACCATATGCTCTGTAGCTACAGTATGACCTCACCATATGCTCTGTAGCTACAGTATGACCTCACCATATGCTCTGTAGTTACAGTATGACCTAACCATATGCTCTGTAGTTACAGTATGATCTAACCATATGCTCTGTAGTTACAGTATGACCTCACCATATGCTCTGTAGCTACAGTATGACCTCACCATATGCTCTGTAGCTACAGTATGACCTCACCATATGCTCTGTAGTTACAGTATGACCTCACCATATACTCTGTAGTTACAGTATGACCTCACCATATGCTCTGTAGTTACAGTATGACCTCACCATATGCTCTGTAGCTACAGTATGACCTCACCATATGCTCTGTAGTTACAGTATGACCTCACCATATGCTCTGTAGTTACAGTATGACCTAACCATATGCTCTGTAGTTACAGTATGACCTCACCATATGCTCTGTAGCTACAGTATGACCTCACCATATGCTCTGTAGCTACAGTATGACCTCACCATATGCTCTGTAGTTACAGTATGACCTAACCATATGCTCTGTAGTTACAGTATGACCTAACCATATGCTCTGTAGTTACAGTATGACCTAACCATATGCTCTGTAGCTACAGTATGACCTCACCATATGCTCTGTAGCTACAGTATGACCTCACCATATGCTCTGTAGTTACAGTATGACCTAACCATATGCTCTGTGGTTACAGTATGACCTCACCATATGCTCTGTGGTTACAGTATGACCTCACCATATGCTCTGTGGTTACAGTATGACCTCACCATATGCTCTGTAGTTACAGTATGACCTCACCATATGCTCTGTAGTTACAGTATGACCTCACCATACGCTCTGTAGTTACAGTATGACCTCACCATACGCTCTGTAGTTACAGTATGACCTCACTATATGCTCTGTAGTTACAGTATGACCTAACCATATGCTCTGTAGCTACAGTATGACCTCACTATATGCTCTGTAGTTACAGTATGACCTCACCATATGCTCTGTAGCTACAGTATGACCTCGCCATATGCTCTGTAGCTACAGAATTACCTCACCATATGCTCTGTGGTTACAGTATGACCTCACCATATGCTCTGTAGCTACAGAATGACCTCACCATATGCTCTGTGGTTACAGTATGACCTCACCATATGCTCTGTAGCTACAGTATGACCTCGCCATATGCTCTGTAGCTACAGTATGACCTCGCCATATGCTCTGTAGCTACAGAATGACCTCACCATATGCTCTGTGGTTACAGTATGACCTCACCATATGCTCTGTAGCTACAGTATGACCTCACCATATGCTCTGTAGTTACAGTATGACCTCACCATATGCTCTGTAGCTACAGTATGACCTCACCATATGCTCTGTAGCTACAGTATGACCTCACCATATGCTCTGTAGTTACAGTATGACCTCACCATATGCTCTGTAGCTACAGTATGACCTCACCATATGCTCTGTAGCTACAGTATGACCTAGCCATATGCTTTGTAGCTACAGTATGACCTCACCATATGCTCTGTAGCTACAGTATGACCTCGCCATATGCTCTGTAGTTACAGTATGACCTAACCATATGCTCTGTAGTTACAGTATGACCTAACCATATGCTCTGTAGCTACAGTATGACCTCACCATATGCTCTGTAGCTACAGTATGACCTCGCCATATGCTCTGTAGTTACAGTATGACCTAACCATATGCTCTGTAGCTACAGTATGACCTAACCATATGCTCTGTAGTTACAGTATGACCTAGCCATATGCTCTGTAGCTACAGTATGACCTAGCCATATGCTCTGTAGTTACAGTATGACCTAGCCATATGCCTACAGTATGACCTAGCCATATGCAAAAGTTTAGGTGAAATAGAATTAATAACCCAGTTATAAACTTTAGGTGAGGAATCCACTCCAAAAAGGTTGATAAATTCATTGTAGGAATAAAAGCTGCCATCCTTCTTCAACAAATCCAAAACAAAAATAACACCTTTGTCAACCCAATCCTTAATAAAGATAGATGTTTTTCCACGCAGCACATTATGATTGTTCCATATAATACACCAATGAGGGGGAAAATTGGCCTCCAAGGCTCGCTTATGAAAATTAGCAAGCTTGAACGGAAGTTTGTTGCATTGTTGCCTTCTTTTTGTATATAAGGCACTGCAAAAATCAGCCCCGGATTATATCTGTGACCTTATCCAGCCATATACAACTTCTAGGTCATTAAGATCTTGTAACCAGCTTCTTTTATCTGTCCCTCGTTCACGTTGCAAATCCAAAGGTGACAGAGCTTTCGCGGTTGCTGCCCCTAAACTTTGGAACAGCTTACCCTTTAATATCAGGGCCTCTCCATCGCTCAACGTTTTTAAATCTAGCTTAAAGACTCATTTTTATACTCTTGCATTTGAGTGATGCTGTGTGTTGTTCTTTTCTTTCTTTTTTTTTTTTAAATATCAAAATATCTTTTTTAACCTTTTGACCGTCTGTAAAGCACTGTGGATCAACAAACGTTGTGTTTATGTTGTGCTCTATAAATAAATTGACTTGACTTGACTTAAAATCGCAAGACAATAAAAAATGTAACCCTCCACATTTTTCAAAGATAAATGTAGGTATGTGAAACCATAACAGATTAGAAACAGCATTCAGGCAGCGTTTAATCCAGCCGATCTTGAAAACCTGATTAAGAATACTGAAGTCCAAAGCATTCACACCTCCCTTCAAAGTATTTCTTATCAGAGTCTTCCTTTTAACATACTCAGTTTTATTTTTCCACAAGAATTTGAACATATATTAAATTATCATTCATAACAGAACTGGAGCACCGGATATATTGGATGATTTGTGCAAGCATCATCCAGTTAGTTTACTTTCCCAACAGAAATGAAAAGAAATCATCTTTAACTGGTTACTGGTCAAACACACACATATTTAATCAAATGAAGCTGAAACAGCAGTTTATTTCCACTGAGGTTAATAAAGCGTTAATATTAATATAGATCATATGGACATTTTAAACCTAGAATGTTGATTAAACCCGAGCTGGTGTCGTCTGTGTTTGATCCACACTCAGACTGAGTGAATGAAGCCCAGAAACAAGAATCAATTTAATTTAAACATCATCATTAGAATAGAAGATTATTGGACAGAAATAGTCAACATTTGAATCAACACTGGTGTATGATATTACAACATATCTCCTGTCCTGGGAATAAACCAATTACATTTCCACTAGTAAAACTATTATTCTTGATAATTGAAACTGCATGTTTTACTAGTAGAGATTAGCGATTTGAGTTTTACTGGCAGGAAATTAATGTGTGACAATTCAGGTTTGAAAAGTTAAAATGCTAATTCTTAATTTCTACTAGCAAAAATGTCTCTCTCTCTCAAAGCGCCATATAAATAAATTTGAATTGAAATATCTCCTCTGTTACATCAAAATGTTACATTATGCAAATGAGCTGTTAGTAACACACTGTAGCAACTAGTGTTTATCAGCCAATGAGTGTCTTTGACATGTAAAGCTGGTCATGGGATCTATTTACATAAATTATTTTAAAAAGTTCATAATCAGACATTTATGTTTTTTGTGGACTGGAGAGGTTGAGTTCTGAAAGTACTGTATGTTTTACATATCTCAAAAGATAAAAGAAAATATGCTGCATATTTGTATCTTGTTATACTTACACATTATAGATTATGCATGTTCATGTATTTATGCAGAAACATTTAAAGGGAATTGCTCCCTCTGGTGGCAGTGTAATAATAAAACACTCTGAACACAGTTTATGTGTGTGTGTGTGTGTGTGTGTGTGTGTGTGTGTGTGTGTGTGTGTGTGTGTGTGCTGCCCCCTACAGGACACTGCGACTCTAGTAATATTGTACATTTCATACACAGTGTGATTCACTTTTTCCCCCTTAAGAAGACGAGAAAGACAATAAATAATATGTAACTTTGCGCTCAAAAGTCCTGCACTCGACAGCAATATATTCTTGCAGCTCAGACAGTGTGAATGTAGAAACACCAGGATCATGGGTTTGATTTATACAAATGTCTTGAATAAATGTAATGTAAGTGGCTTTGGATGAAAGCATTTGCCAAATGCATGTAAACAATATATGAAGTAAATAATATTATTTTTAACCTGAGAGTCACTGAGACACAGAGAACACACTGAAGGATACGCTCAAGTCTTCCTCAATACTCTCATGTTGTAGTTACACCACGTGTCCTCCGTTCATCTGTTGTTCACTGCGGTAGAAGTGTGTAGTCAGATTACACTCCAGGTTTCCTTCGCTCTCTTGAAAGCACAACTTCATTCTGACATTTTTCTCACATATTTTCCTTCATAATTCACATCTGCAAGAGTAAATCCATCTTTATAAATGTAATAATAATAATTTGTTACATTTATATAGCGCTTTTCTGGGTACTCAAAGCGCTTTACATGGAAGAGGGAATCTCCTCAAACACCAACATGTAAACGGCTCTGGGATGGACAGAATTAACTCCCTGAAATCACTGTGTAATGAACACTAGATGAGCTACTTTAATGATTTCTGATTTATTTTTAATTTTTTTTGTTAAAAGTAATGTTTTTATTAACATTTTGAAATGGGCAAATACTCTTATTTTAATATAAAGATCCAAGATATTATGATCTTCTTTAGGTATAACTTAATATTACTGTAATGAGATTAAATAACCACGGCTAATAACCGCCTACCCTCAAACCTGTCTTTATTTTTAAAAAAAACATTTGCCAACACATAATCATAAATCTTTAAATGAAAACTGTTCATAACTAGTGAGGTTATTAGTCTCTGTCATAACTGAGCTGTTTATGAACTAGATGACATGAGCTTGATTTTTCTCACCAAACAGGTTTAAAAACTTTAGCTTTTAGAAGTGAGTTTTACTGTATGCCATTTTACACCAGGGTATAAAACGATTGTTTAAGTCAGAAAAACCGAGCATTAAAGTGTTTAATATTTCTAGTTCCTCTGCAGGAATATCCAGTTCGAGACGGGAAACTCAGTGATGTTGGGAAACTGTGGTAAACTCCAGTAACTCCAGGTGAGTGAGCTTTAGTCAGGTGAGCGGCTCTAGACTCACTTCCTCATTACAGTAATCACATCAAATGTGTTCTTCTGCTGTAAGTATATTGTAAAAAACAAGTCAAGTAAATCAAGTTCTTAATGAAACATGAATTTCTTGAAATTATTATCAGATTGAATTCTCTGTTTGGTGGACACATGCCCTATATGCTTAAGTTACACTGTTTAATTATTGGTACTAGAAAACATTACTTTTAAAATATCCAATGTTAGAAAAGCCACAACTAAAAAATTGTTAAACATAAAATTGTGTAGTTTACATAAATTACTGAAAAATAAGTACATGGAGTGTTGTAACATTTTTTTTTTTATTACTTTAACATCTGTAGTGTTTTGTTGTGGTTGTAATTTTTGCTTAGTGTCTCAAACTTTAATATAATTGCTATAATTTCAGTGTAAATGAATGTCAGTAAATGAAGAGTGCTGTTGTCATAACCTCACGACAGGGTGACATCAGGTAAAGCTGTAATGATGAAATAATAATACACTGACATTTATTTCATTCATCAAATTTACATTGGGGGTTTTATAAATATATGTATTTTTCACATTTAATCAATTAAATGTTATTATTTTATTAAACATAAAGGGCCACTTGTTTTTATTTGTAAACAAGTTTGAAAAATTAAGTTTCAGTGTAAACTTCAAGTAAATTGCAAATGAAATAAACTCTGTCTCATCAGTGTTTTGAGTGAATCATGGATGACACACACACACTCAGAGATGGAGATTTATCTCCAGGATGCAGGTACTTCAATCTTCATATGATCTTAATGTTATAGAAGACTCATTTTCTGCACATAACAGGGTGTTGTGGGTGTTTGCCAGGGTTGGTATAGTGATCTGTTGCCTCTATCATATTCTGGTGCCGGGATATACAGTAGTTGGAGCCACAACACTGTCCAGAGACACACAGATACAGTAGACAGCCAGATGATATATTACATTATCCTTGGACAGTCTCATCACTCTTCAACACACTGTCTTTATAGACAACCTTCTCATGTGGGATTTATTTTCATGTTAAATCAGCCAAGTTGATTCTTGTCTCTATTATCTCTATTCTATTAAAGTCAGTTTAAGAGTGACAGATCAATCTCACCGGAGCCCAGCTGTGTGTCCATGAAGAGTGAAGCGTCTATGGCAGAGCCAATGACATTTAAGGGAAAACACACATCAACTGATCTAAGGATGGATGGGTGGATGGATGGGTGGATGGATGGGTGGATGGATGGGTGGATAGGTGGATGGATGAATGGATGGGTGGATAGGTGGATGGATGAATGGATGGGTGGATGGATGGATGGGTGGATGGATGGGTGGATAGGTGGATGGATGAATGGATGGGTGGATGGATGGGTGGATAGGTGGATGGATGAATGGATGGGTGGATGGATGGATGGGTGGATGGATGAATGGATGAATGGATGGGTGGATGGGTGGATGGATGGGTGGATGGGTGGATGGGTGGGTGGATGGATGGGTGGATGGGTGGATGGATGAATGGATGGGTGGATAGGTGGATGGATGAATGGATGGGTGGATGGATGGATGGGTGGATGGATGGGTGGATAGGTGGATGGATGAATGGATGGGTGGATGGATGGATGGGTGGATGGATGGGTGGATAGGTGGATGGATGAATGGATGGGTGGATGGATGGATGGGTGGATGGATGAATGGATGAATGGATGGGTGGATGGGTGGATGGGTGGATGGATGGGTGGATGGGTGGGTGGATGGGTGGGTGGATGGATGGGTGGATGGGTGGATGGATGGGTGGATAGGTGGATGGATGAATGGATGGATGGATGGGTGGATGGATGGATGGATGGATGGATGGATGGGCGGATGGATGGATGGATGGATGGATGGATGGATGGGTGGATGGATGAATGGATGAATGGATGGATGGATGGGTGGATGGGTGGATGGATTGATGGATGGATGGGTGGATGGGTGGATGGATGGGTGGATAGGTGGATGGATGAATGGATGGATGGATGGGTGGATGGATGGATGGATGGATGGATGGATGGATGGATGGGTGGATGGATGGATGGATGGATGGATGGATGGATGGATGGATGGATGGGTGGATGGATGGATGGGTGGATGGGTGGATGGATTGATGGATGGATGGATGGATGGATGGATGGATGGATGGGTGGATGGATGGGTGGATGGGTGGGTGGATGGGTGGGTGGATGGATGGGTGGATGGGTGGATGGATGGGTGGATAGGTGGATGGATGAATGGATGAATGGATGGATGGATGGATGGATGGATGGATGGATGGATGGATGGGTGGATGGATGGATGGATGGATGGATGGGTGGATGGGTGGATGGATGAATGGATGAATGGATGAATGGATGGATGGATGGGTGGATGGATGGGTGGATGGATTGATGGATGGATGGATGGATGGATGAATGGATGGATGGATGGACAGATAGATTCTACCTGTGAGATTTAGCTAATACTGAAGTACCACATTCAACTGAGCGCTATTACTTACTAATTTGTTAATCAGAGTTTCTTGTTAGTTAATAGTAGTTACTAGAATGTTAATTAGTTAGAGAACAGACACTACATTTCCAATCCAATCCAATCCAATTTTATTTATATAGCACAATTTAAATAAACACACGGTTTCCAAAGTGCTGCACACAAAAATAATAATACAATAATAATAAATAACAAACAGAAGCATAATAGTACAATAGACTCAAAATAGATAAAGTAACAAAATTTAAAAATTAACTACAAATCAATATAAAATCCTTAAAATAAAATAAATGAAGTCAACTTCCTACTAGGTGTTAAAAGCCAAGGAAAAGAGGTGGGTCTTTAGGTGGGATTTAAAAACAGACAGAGTGTCTGATGTGCTGAGGCAGACTATTCCAAAGTTTTGGAGCTGCCACTGCGAAGGCACGATCCCCTCTGAGCTTCCGCTTTGTTTTAGGCTCTCTCAGGAGCAGCTGATCTGCTGACCGGAGAGACCGGGAAGGAGTATAAAATTGTACAAGCTCAGAGAGGTATAGCGGGGCAAGACCATTGCAGGATTTAAAAACAAATAGAAGAATTTTGAAATTAATTCTAAAATGAATGGGCAACCAGTGGAGTGAGGCTAAAATGGGGGTAATATGCTCATGCTTTCTTGTACCAGTTAAAAGTCGAGCTGCAGCGTTCTGTACCATCTGGAGCCGAGAGATGGTCGACGCACTGACCCCCACATACAGTGCGTCGCATTTAAAAACTGACGGAGTCTGCTCAATGCATCGTGAGCCGAACGAGAGTAACAGCTCTGATCAGCAGCAGGAGTCAGATCTCACCTTAAATAGAGAGTCATGTCTCTATTTAAACACTAAAAAAACAGTCTGTATGGCGTTCACCAAAAAAAGTATGAAGGTGTCACATTCTAATGTGTTCTTTAGAGGACAGGAGCTTGATATTGTCAATGAATTTAAGTATTTAGGAGTTATATATGACTCCACCTTAACATTCAAATATCATGTAAAAAAGGTGGCAAATAAAGTTAAATTCAGTTTACAGAATTTTAAACAAGTTAGGCCATTTCTTAACACCAAAGCAGCCAAGTTGTTCTTATATACTATGATTTTTTCACATATGTGACCCTGGACCACAAAACCAGTCTTATGGGTAATTTTTTTTAAATTGAGATGTATACATCATCTGAAAGCTGAATACATAATCTTTCCATTGATGTGTGGTTTGTTAGGATAGGACAATATTTTGCCGAGATACAACTATTTGAAAATCTGGAATCTGAGGGTACAGAAAAATCGAAATATTGAGAAAATCGCCTTTAAAGTTGTCCATTTCTATTGGCGATAGTTTTGTTTTGTTTTGTTTATTTAGATAGGGACAGATACAAATAACATAGATAAACTTTAACAGTCATCTGATGCATGCATCATAGTGTTTTTAGCTAAAGCTAATTTACGACACTTGTCCCTAGTAGGGCTTTTTGATTAAAACAAAAAACAAAAACAAATCAAAATGCATTTTAACATTAACATCAACATTATTAAAAGAACAAAAAAAATTAAAATAAAAAAAGGAATAAAAATAAAATACAATGGAAGAAAATAAAGAAGGACTAAAAGTATACAGAGCGGGCAAAGTCTAAAGACTAAATATGAGAACAACATTGTTCCTGCATTAACCACAATTTGGTGTGTTTTTTGAAGGTGGCTAATGTCGGGATACATTTCAGATGGTCTGGCAGAGAATTCCATAATTTTGCCCCTTTCACTGAAACGGCAGCCTGGGCAAATGATGTTTTACGAAAAAGGGATATTACAATTGCCTTTTGACGCTGATCGGGTGGATCTAGTACTTTGCTGTCTTATTATTTTGCAAAGCGGTGGTGGAGCGGCGTCATTTAAGCATTTGAAGACCAGTTTAACAAGATGCAGGGAAATAAAATTAACAAAACTTAAAATCTTATATTTACTAAGAATTTGGCAATGATGGTACCTTATTCTCTTCTTGTCCAAAACTTTCAAGGCTCGGTTGTAAAGACACTCTATGGTTTTAACTGATGATTGATGAGCTTGGGACCATATGGTTAAGCCATAAGATATGTGTGAGAGAATCATAGAATTAAAAAAAATAAAAGCACAGTCAAGAGTCAGGCAGTTTCTTATCATCATAAAACAGCTCAAGTTGGCCCTAATGGTTTTACATATTTTCTTGATATGACTTTTAAAATTCAACTGATAATCTATATTTATTCCGAGATACTTCACTTCAGGTACTTGTTCAATAAGTTCCCCATTCATTTTTATGTTCAAGAGTTGTGTTGCAGGTAATTTCTGAATAGAAAAGCAGACCGAGTTTGTTTTTTTGGTGTTTAAAGTTAAACAAGATGAGGCCAGCCAAGATGATATTCTTTCTAAATTAGCATTTAGTTTGTCAGACACAGAAATACAGGTATCACCAGATGCATACACCACTGTGTCATCTGCATACATCTGTAGACCTATATCTGGACATACTTCATCTGGCAAGTCATTAATGTAGAGACTGAAGAGTATTGGTCCCAAGACCGTGCCCTGTGGAATACCAGTTTTAATTTTAAGAAAAGTGGATCTCACACTATTAATCACAACACACTGTTCACGGCCTTTTAAGTATGAATCGAACCAGGACAATGTTTGTTTGGATAAATTGAGCTTGGCTAATTTTGAAATTAATGTGTTGTGATTTACTGTATCGAATGCTTTTTTAAAATCTAGAAATACTGCACCAACTACATTTCCCTTATCAAGTGATTGTTTGATATTTTCAGTTAATAGACAGATTGCGCGGATTCTGTGGAATGGTTGTTCCTGAATCCAAATTGCAGAGGACTCAGATACTTGTCTCAAGATAGTGCATGAGTTGTTCTGAGACAATCTTCTCTAGAACTTTAGACAACACTGGGAGGAGACTAATTACAAGACATTTTGTCATCTCCTGATTTAAAAATCGGTATTACTAGAGCATTTTTCCACCCATCTGGGAATTGCCCAGATTTAATGGAAATATTAACAAGATTGGTGAGAGGCTGGACCAGAATGCTGCTATATTTTTTGAGAAAAGCTGTGTCTAAATTAAAAATATCTTTTGAGAAGGTGGTGTTTAGATCCTGTATAGCTTTCAGAACAGCTGTCTGACCGACCTCCCTAATCTGGAATGAGTTATCTTGACCTTCAAGCAGGTCTACTGTTGTTAGGCCTATATCATTACAGCATGGAAAGCTTGATGCTAGGTTGTTAACAGATTGTATGAAAAAATGATTGAATTCATTAGCAACTTGTGCACTATCAGTGATGGTGTGTTCACCCATTTTAAGTTCATATTTGTTTTGGGTGGCGTTACCCTTTGGATTTAGTAGTGCTGCATGACTGCATCCATTCACAAAAATAAATGTTTTATATATTTAAGGTGGGAAATTTACTAAATATCTTCATGGAACATGATCTTTACTTAATATCCTAATCATTTTTGGCATAAAAGAAAAATCTATAATTTTGTCCCATACAATGTTTTGTTGGCTATTGCCACAAATATACCCGTGCAACATAAGACTGGTTTTGTGATCCAGGGTCACATATTGAGTATTGTTTTATAAATTGGTCATTAACTAGCATATCGAGTCTTAAAACTATTGAATCTCTATTTAAGAAAGCCATAAAAACTTTTGATAAAAAGGCATTGTCATTTCACCATTGCAATATTTTAGAGAGACATAATTTTTTAAGTTTTGACAATTTCAAACGTTTCAAGTACATTTGTCTAGTTTATAAGGTGTTAAATAATCTTGCTCCGCCTCCGCTGCATGCCTTTTTTCAAAAACTTGCAAGTGGAGGTAGTACACAGGCCTCTGTAAAAGGGGACTGTATGATACCATTTAGACGTACCACCTTTGGACAAAATGTATTGTCAATAATAGGCGGTACATTTTGGAATAGCTTGCCCCTTGTGATACGAGAGTGTCTTACATTCACCACCTTTAAAACTCAATTAAAACAGTGGCTCTTAGAGAACCAGAAATGTACTCATTTTTAACTGTAACATTTATCAGTCAACCCTGTTAAATTAAATGTAGTATAGTGGTGAATGTATAATGTCGTTGTTATCATGAATTTTTGTCTTGTTTGTTTGTATTGTCAATGTATATTTTTATCTATGTGTATTGTTGTCATAGTGAATGAATGTTGTATTATCTTTTTTAGTTTTTATGTTACCGGTCTAGGGACTGCAGATGAAAAGTAGTATCTTTTTACTAATTCTGGCATATTTACATGGTGTATTTTCATACAACAATGTACATGAATATGCATGGTCCCTATTAAATAAACTAATAAATAAATAAACCTCACTTCGCCCATTTCACCTCACTCTTGATTGACTAGACGATGGTGGATGATTTGGTTTCAAAGCGAAATATAAAAACGCCTATTTAAGCGAGTTTGTCATTATACTTTTTTTAATGATGTTTTACATTAAGACTAACGAATCCACCATTCAAGCAATTGTCGCACCCGAATCGGTGCTAATTCGAAGATTCGGAGCGTTTTCAGATGTTTCCTATGGAAGCTCAGTTTCAATGGGAATTAATTGAAAATGCTCGCTCTGCTCTACACCGTTATGAATGCCCTTGCGCAATTTCTAATTAGCGATTTAAAAGCGGAGATGCAAAAGAGGTCTCTCCCCCGCGATGATACTGGTATTACCGGTGTTGTCACACGTCGATTAACCGGTGCGATAATTTCTCATCGTCACATCCCTAGTTGCTACATTTAAACGTCTGAAATATTTATTTGACAAATATTACAAATATCAATATAAATATCTAATACACTTCGTCTGCAATAAAGAAAACAAACACTGTGCATGTGTTGCTATGGGAAGCAGAAGTTATCTGACTTGACGGCTGTTTTCATCTTCTCCTCTGACTCAGCGACAAATCTCACCAATCAGTAAAGCCGAAGTCGAACACACCTATAAACTAGATTAGTGCTTCTCAATTCCCTATCACTACATGTTTACTGTCTCCCTCAACAGACAAACATCACACCCACCAGAGTCCAGCTGTGTGTCCATGAAGAGAGACCAGTCTATGAGAGAGCCAGTAACATTCCAGCGAAAACACTCATCAACTGATCTGAGGTACAACATTTCTGTCTAGAGAGACTCACCAAAATTCTGAATATGTATTTGAAATCTTGAACCAATCATCTCTTCCTCTTCTCTACCAGTTTTATCATGAAAACAAAATAAACATAAATTAACTTCATATGTTGAAGGATACAGTACAATTTACTGAAATGTATAATCTCTAATCTGTTATTTTTCAAAGCACATTTAAATCAAACCTGCTGAAGAAGTTTCAGTGTCTGTGTGAAGGAACAGCAAAGCAGGGAAACCCAACACTCCTGAATGAGATCTACACAGAGCTCTACATCACAGAGAGTGAAAGTGGAGAGATCAATAATGAGCATGAGGTGAGACAGATTGAGACACAGTCCAGGAGAGCAGCAACAGAGGACACACCAATCAAATGCAATGACATCTTTAGACCTTTACCTGGACAAGACAAACCCATCAGAACTGTGCTGACAAAGGGAGTCGCTGGCATTGGAAAAACAGTCTCTGTACAGAAGTTCATCCTGGACTGGGCTGAAGGGACAGAGAATCAGGACATCCAGCTCATATTTCCACTTGCTTTCAGAGAGCTCAACTTGATGAAGGACAAAACACTCAGTCTTTCAGATATTCTTCATGTCTTTTTCCCTGAAACTAAAGAAATGGAAATATCCAGTGATGAAAATAAAGTGTTGTTCATCTTTGATGGTCTGGATGAGTGTCGTCTGTCTCTGAACTTTAAGAGCGAAGTGAAACTGTGTAATATATCTGAATCAGCCTCAGTGGACGAGCTGCTGATGAACCTCATTGAGGGGAATCTGCTTCCCTCTGCTCTCATCTGGATCACCTCCAGACCAGCAGCAGCGGATCTCGTCCCCTCTGAGTGTGTCCATCGAGTGACAGAGGTACGAGGCTTCAATGAGCCACAGAAGGAGGAATACTTCAGGAAGAGAATCAGTGATCAGAGTCTGGCCAATACAATCATCACACACCTGAAGTCCTCAAGGAGCCTCCACATCATGTGCCACATCCCAGTGTTCTGCTGGATCTCAGCCACTGTTCTAGAGGAGATGTTGAGTGAAGCAGAGAGAGGAGAGATTCCCAAGACTCTCACTCAAATGTACACACACTTCCTGATCATTCAGACCAACATCAAACATGAGAAGGACTATGAGAAGAGAGTGAAAGATGAAGACATGATTCTCAAACTGGGGAAACTGGCTTTCCGGCAGCTTGTGAAAGGCAACCTGATCTTCTATGAGGAAGACCTGAGAGAGTGTGGCATTGATGTGACAGAAGCATCAGTGTACTCAGGATTGTGCACTCAGATCTTCAGAGAGGAGTTGGGCTTGTATCAGGGGAAAGTCTTCTGCTTTGTTCATCTGAGCATCCAGGAACATCTAGCAGCTCTATATGCACACATTTACTTTACAAATGAGAACATATATGTGTTTGAACAAACCAAACAAAGTCTCTTTTCTAAAATCTTAAACCAGAAGAAATATGTTTCATTATCTGAGCTGCATCAGAGAGCTGTTGATGAGGCTTTACAGAGTAAGAATGGACATCTGGACCTTTTCCTGCGTTTCCTTCTGGGTCTCTTATACCCCTTTTCCACCAAGGCAGAGCTGGTGCTGGTTCGGAGCCAGAGCCTAGTTTCAAATCGGTTCTTTGTTTTTCCACCGCCAAAGCACCAGCTCCGAACCAGTAAAACTGGTTCTTAAGTAGCACCAAATCATTGCAGGGTCTAGAACGGAGCCAAGAAAGAACCGCTTGTGTCAGAGGCTGGGGGCGGGGTTACCGTGGCCAACAAGACTGAAGAGAAACTTGTGACCGCCATTTTTAAATAGCAGCTAGTCGAGCTAATAGCAGCTCGATTATAATATCCGTCTATGTAAGTTACGGCGAGCTGCACGAACGCGTTGGATTCGCCGTGTTTGGATGCTGATTTATTTTCACAAACCCATGAGCATCCATAGTAACGCAACGTCTATTATTGTTGATGCCTTGTTCGAGATGCATCGGAGCAGCGTGGACCGATCAGAGCTGCGGGAGTGTTTGGAGATCATACGACTCCTTGTGCTTTTTGATCGCTTTCGCAGTGCTTTGATTTCATGTGCTGATCGTTCTGCGAGAAGCCGATGCATCTCGAACAAGTCTGGTGTGTTTGTGTTTGGCGCTGCCGAACCTAGCGTTGCTGGGCAACATGATACGTATGCAGTGAAGTAAGATATAGCTCTGTTGTGGCTCTCTGGCCGGTGGAAACGCAAACCGGTTCGTCAGTCGAACCAACTCCGAACTGGCAATAGCTCTAGCTCTGAACCAGCACCCGGTTCTTGTTGGTGGAAAAGGGGTATCATTGGAGTCCAATCAGACTCTCTTATGGGAACTACTGACACAGACTGGAAGCTGCTCCTACAACAAAGAGGAAACCGTTCAGATAATCAAACAGAAGATCAGGGAGAATCGCTCTCCAGAGAGATCCATCAATCTGTTCCACTGTCTGAATGAACTGGGTGATGATTCACTGATGAAGGAGATCCAAGATTATCTTAAATCTGGAAGAATAAGAAAAAAAAAACTCTCCTCTTCACAGTGGTCAGCTTTGGTTTATGTGTTGCTGACATCAGAGCAGAAGATGGATGTTTTTAATCTAAAACAGTTTATTGGAGCACAAAAAAGAGCAGATGAAGTTCTTCAGAAGATGCTGCCTGTGGTTAAAGAATCCAGATCAGTTCAGTAAGTCACACTGACAACAATCATTACACTGATAAAAACATGATCACATTTATGAGTTTAGCATGTGCTTTCATACCAAAGCAATACTGTAATAGGAGAAATTCATATATATGTTATCATTTATATGAGTGTTTCCTGAACTGAGAGACTGAAGAGTGTCATTGTTCTCTACAGGTTGATGGAGTGTGGTGTTACAGATGAAGGTTGTGCTGCTCTGACTTCAGCTCTGAGATCAAACCCCTCACACCTGAGAGAACTGGATCTGTCATGGAATAAAGTAGGAGATTATGGAGTCAAGCTGCTCTCTGATCTACTGCAGGGTTCTCGCTGTAAACTGGAGAAACTGAGGTAAGATTTTATAAAAGTCTCAATGTCTTCTGTTTTTCTCCTGTGGTGAATAATGAATGCTATACAAAAATAAAAAATATAAAAAAGTTTAACATCAAGTAACTGAAAAGTATATTTAATCTTCAGTGGATTATTTCCAAAGCACATTTTTTCTTTTGCACATTTGTTCTCCCGCCCTTGTAGTAGTTTCTGGAGCGCGGTTTGACCCCCCTTGTGTTATTATTTTTTTTTACTCAGTAACGGATATGATTTAAAATGTAGCGAAGTACAATACTTCATTACGTACTTCAGTAAAATTACAGATTTTAAAAACTACTTAAAAGTACACAAACAAACTACTCAATTACGTAACACGAGTAAATGTAATTCGTTACTTTCCACCTCTGATCAGTTGTCTCATCATCACCTGATTCAGATGTGCTGGCCGAAGGAGGAGGTACATTTTTCGGCCAACCTAAAGTGGGTGAGGACGGGGACGAGGATGTGGGTGTTTCGATAGATTTGCAAAGCTCCGCAAATCCTGTTGTAGCTGATAGGTGATTAGTCTCGTTGTGTTTTATTATTTCGGCAGTGTCAACTTCTATTTTTTTTTTTTTTTTTAAGTTGTAAGCTTGGGTATTTTTCTCAGAGTTTCTTCATTTCTCTGTTTTTCTCTTTTTAGCGCCACTGTCATATTTTCTTACATTTTCGTTCGACATGTTGAGGTGACGATGTCCTCCTGTATGGACTGCGTGTCCGCTGTGACTTTGATTCGGGTGTCTGACAAGACAGTGATGCTCTACGTATGCATAATACCTTGATCAAAAAGTGTTATAAAATGCAAAAGAAAATTGCCTCGGGGGCCCCCTAGTGTTCGGGCCCTGGGCTGCAGCCCATGTTGCCCATTAGGATAACACAGCCTTGGTTGAGGATTAGTTGCAACTTGCATGTAATTATGCATAATTTACTGTTATTACTATGGTAGGTACATGTAACATATGTAACAAGGACACCGTTAAATAAAGTGTTATCGAATATTCTTGCAATTTTTATGATATGGAAACTAACTCGCTCAAGCAGTTTGTAGAAGCGGGTCTGAACCTTAGACTGGACCTGATAATGGTGCCGTGGATTAAGTGTGTGAGCGTGAAGCTCCTACTGATCTGCGCTGTAGATCCTGAACTGAGAGACTGAAGAGTGTCATTGTTCTCTACAGGTTGATGGAGTGTGGTGTTACAGATGAAGGTTGTGCTGCTCTGACTTCAGCTCTGAGATCAAACCCCTCACACCTGAGAGAACTGGATCTGACATGGAATAAAGTAGGAGATTATGGAGTCAAGCTGCTCTCTGATCTACTGCAGGATCCTCACTGTAAACTGGAGATACTCGAGTAAGATTTTATAAAAGTCTCAACGTCATCTGTTTTTCTCCTGTGGTGAATAATGAATGATATACAAAAATAAAATATATAAAAAAGTTTAACATCAAGTAACTGAAAAGTATGTTTAATCTTCAGTGGATTATTTCTAAAGCTTCTGAGGTAATTTTACTTTTGATAGTTTTACAAGTAAAAAACATGATTGGATGATGTGAAGAGGTGACAAGTGCTGTCATATACAAATCTGTTGAGGAGAAATGAGAAATTCATATATCACATCATTTATATCAGTGTTTCCTGAACTGAGAGACTGAAGAGTGCCATTGTTCTCTACAGGTTGAGTGGTTGTGGTGTTACAGATGAAGGTTGTGCTGCTTTAGCTTCAGCTCTGAAATCAAACCCCTCACACCTGAGAGAACTGAATCTGACTGGACATAATCTAAGAGACTCAGGAGTGAAGCTGCTCTCTGATCTGAAGGAGGATCCACATTATAAACTGCAGAGATTTTGGTGAGTAGTGATGATTAAAACTGTTCATACTTTAATATAAAGTTAATTTTGTTTCTTCTTAATTTACTTTTCTTGTGATGGTGAATCACACACTATAAACATGTTTAATAAGAGTTTGATTCATTTTTTAAAAATAATAGTTTATAGCAACAATTAAATATCTTCAAGTTTCTTTTTATTTCAAACAATTCAATATTTTGCTTTAATCATTGTCTTTTTATCCCTAAATGATGTATTTTGAGAGAATGTCAATTGCAATAGAAGATAATGGTTAATATTTATCACTAGTTTCTTTATCATAAATGAAACTGAGCCAGTGACACAGAAAGAGGACAGTCATACAGGATTATAGATAAGGGTCAAGTGTCATCATTCATGGTGATTTAGATGCAAAATCAAAATGTTTAAAAACAGCTTTAACAAGTTCACATGTATCACAGTGTTATATTATAATCTCTTACTTAATAGTCTAAGTAGTTTCTTTTAGTTGTTCTAAAGTGGATAATGCAATAATGTTGGACACATTTGACTGTCTGTGTTTTAGGTACAGGTTGTAGATGTTAGTCTGGCCTTCTCTGGATCAGCTGATGGAGAATAAAGAGCCTCTACAGACACAATCACATTCAACAGAATCAACAGAGCCACAGTGATCATCACACACACACGTGATTGTGTAACTTTACAGAGCGGCTGTATAGATAACTTTTTACAACAGAAATGAATCAACACTGAACTTAAGCTGGACTATGACATTTTCTTCTAGATCTGCTGTACAGCTGAAACAATCTTTGTTTTTCTCAGCTTTTTGCTCAAAATGTGTCTGTTTTTATGAAACTTACACACATTCAAGTGTTGGTAAAAAAAAGAAAAGCATGAAGCTAGAATATTTATTTCATGTTGTTTAAAAGCTGACGGTCTGTTCTTTCTTTTGATATGTTTTATATTCAGATATCCATACAACAAAATATTATGGGGGCCATGAAAGTTTTATGAAAATGGCGGTGGTTGGTACCATTTTCAAAAATGCTGGCAGGGAAAGAGTTAATCTTTCAGTCGTGATGTTCAACTGATTCAAATCAAATCTGCTGAAGTTTCAGTGTGTGTGAGGAACAGCTGTGTGTGTAAGAACATGTCAGTGTGTGTATGAGGAACAGATGTGTGTGTAAGAACATGTCAGTGTGTGTGTGAGGAACAGATGTGTGTGTGTGAGGAACAGATGTGTGTGTAAGAACATGTCAGTGTGTGTATGAGGAACAGATGTGTGTGTAAGAACATGTCAGTGTGTGTGTGAGGAACAGCTGTGTGTGTAAGAACATGTCAGTGTGTATGAGGAACAGATGTGTGTGTAAGAACATGTCAGTGTGTGTGTGAGGAACAGCTGTGTGTGTAAGAACATGTCAGTGTGTGTATGAGGAACAGATGTGTGTGTAAGAACATGTCAGTGTGTGTATGAGGAACAGATGTGTGTGTAAGAACATGTCAGTGTGTGTGTGAGGAAGAGCTGTGTGTGTAAGAACATGTCAGTGTGTGTGTGAGGAACAGATGTGTGTGTAAGAACATGTCAGTGTGTGTGTGAGGAAGAGCTGTGTGTGTAAGAACATGTCAGTGTGTGTGTGAGGAACAGATGTGTGTGTAAGAACATGTCAGTGTGTGTGTGAGGAAGAGCTGTGTGTGTAAGAACATGTCAGTGTGTGTGTGAGGAACAGATGTGTGTGTAAGAACATGTCAGTGTGTGTGTGAGGAACAGATGTGTGTGTAAGAACATGTCAGTGTGTGTGTGAGGAACAGATGTGTGTGTAAGAACATGTCAGTGTGTGTGTGAGGAACAGATGTGTGTGTAAGAACATGTCAGTGTGTGTGTGAGGAACAGATGTGTGTGTAAGAACATGTCAGTGTGTGAGGAAGAGCTGTGTGTGTAAGAACATGTCAGTGTGTGTGTGAGGAACAGATGTGTGTGTAAGAACATGTCAGTGTGTGTGTGAGGAACAGATGTGTGTGTAAGAACATGTCAGTGTGTGAGGAAGAGCTGTGTGTGTAAGAACATGTCAGTGTGTGT
The DNA here is from genome assembly GCA_021554675.1 of Leuciscus idus. NCBI lineage: Eukaryota > Metazoa > Chordata > Actinopteri > Cypriniformes > Leuciscidae > Leuciscus > Leuciscus idus. Next base: position 46,862,949 of record CM038628.1, on the reverse strand, counting down.
GTGAGGAACAGATGTGTGTGTAAGAACATGTCAGTGTGTGTGTGAGGAACAGATGTGTGTGTAAGAACATGTCAGTGTGTGAGGAAGAGCTGTGTGTGTAAGAACATGTCAGTGTGTGTGTGAGGAACAGATGTGTGTGTAAGAACATGTCAGTGTGTGTGTGAGGAACAGATGTGTGTGTAAGAACATGTCAGTGTGTGAGGAAGAGCTGTGTGTGTAAGAACATGTCAGTGTGTGTATGAGGAACAGATGTGTGTGTGTAAGAACATGCCAGTGTGTGTGTGAGGAACAGATGTGTGTGTAAGAACATGTCAGTGTCTGTAATTTAGCTTCCTTCAGTTTGAATTGAAATCATAATTCCACATCGGTGGGCTTCCCGTCATTCTTCAGCTGTTTCTACTTCTGGCTCCTCTGACACATGAAACACACACCTGATCATTAAGCGTGACAGCAGCTGAGAAGCCCCGTGGTGAGAAGCCCTGTGGTGAGAAGCCCTGTGGTGTGGAGCAGAGAGTTCCTCAGAGTTGGAGTAAATCACTCCGCAGAAGTAGCAGTGCTTCGCCTTATGAGAATATAGTTCCCAGTATGTATACGGTAAGAAGATGGCTGTGTGTCATGTGACCTTGTTATTCGTACACGTTGTGACTATACACATCACAACATGTAAAAAAGGAAAATGTTGGCGTTATTTTGTCACTTATTGGGAGCAGTATGCTAGCTGTAGCCATTTACCTCCAGTCTTTGTGCTAAGCTAGGCTAGCGGTGGGTGCGTCAGACAGAGTTACAGAGATGAGAAGGGTGTGTGTGGACTTATCTAACTCTGGGGGATACGGGGAATAAGATAAAGTTCCAAAAAGTCTGCGTGTTCCTTTAAGACCAATTTATACTGTAGCCGTGTCGTAGGTTGTGTATAGCACACACCAGAGTCCGCACCCGCCCGTACCCGCAGTGCTTCAAACCGCATCCGACCCGTTATCCGTCAACAGCACTAATTAAAATCTGCACCCGACCCGACCCGCTTAAAATAGAACCGACACCCGACCCGCACCCGAAATAAAATCAGTTTAGCCAATCACATTATAGACACAATTACAAAAATGTTTATTGCCAGGTCATACAGAAGTTATTACAACAAATAACACAAGGACAACTTCAGCCGAAGCTGTCAAAAGGCCGATACATGAAGAACATGGCTAACATTACCACAAAACTGAGTAGCCTAACAGACGCGGCTACAACACTTTATCTGCCACGCAATTTCGTCTAGCCTACATCTGACAATGTTGGGTTCAAACACGCCCTGCACACCACACATACTGAACAGTGTTAAATATGAAAAATACTGTTCGATAAAACGGCTTGGTTACCACAGTTATCTGCGTGCTTCCTCAGCGATGAAGTTCCACATGTGCGGCGATCCAACACGAAAATGCAGCAAAGCCTTTCACAATATTGTTTTCTTCAGATAACTCCAAATTTCTCCCACACACTGGACTTGATTTTTGATGACGTATTGTCGACAACTTTACAATCTCCACTAGCTATTCTTTTATTCAACTCAGCATCCATCTCGACGACTGCAAGCAGATCGCGCGCGCGGTTATGATGAATTTTTAAAAGTGAAAGTAGCCTAGGTAACGTTATAGATCCTGGGAGGGCGTGGCGCGTGGGCACAAATAAACTGATGTGGATTTTAAATTATTTTATCAACTTGAAATACAGGAATATTTTTGTAGATGTGTTCCTAAAAATATGCATAGCCTATATTTTTACGTTTGCATGTGATTGTTTTAAACCCGTGTTTCCCCCGTGTCCGACCCGACCCGCACCCGACACAGTTGGATATTTTTCACCCGTTTGAGCAAAATTTGCGGGTCACCCGAACCCGTGCAGGACTCTAGCACACACACTTTCTCTAACTCTCTCTCTCTCTCACACACACACTCTTTCTCAAACACTGTTACACACACACACACTCTCTCTCTCACGCTTTCTCAAACACACACACAGAGAGAGAGAGAGAGAAGACTCTCATATGAAGTATTCTCTCTCTCATCATTATGACACAGGACTCAGAGTTTCCGGAAACAGTGGAAGTTGCTTGATTGAGTTTTATTGAAACCGAACAAACAAAAAATAAAAGTTATAAATACAAACATCAGACCAGCGGCCGTGGCTCTTAAGGTCAGCCAGACCTAAACCCTCACCAGCAAATCCCAAATGGAAAAAAACATCTGAAGTTATAATATCAGTATATCAGTTTTTAAAAAACACAATTCAACTACTTCTAGAAATGCTAAACAGACATTAAACAGCAAATCCTGCTACAAAACTCTTTCCTTCTCGTGGATTCTTTTCTCCACTTCTGCAAAAAACAACGGGGGGAAAATAACCGAAACGCTGAAACGAAGCTCTAGTCTACAGCCGTTATGTACACGCGAGTCCCTAAGCCACTAGCACTGAGAGAGAGAGAGAGAGACGAGAACGAGGACAACACTTTCTGGAAGGCCATTTCATGATTCAAACGTCCTCGCACACGGAAGTATCAGTGTCTTCTTTAAAATGTTCATTGTGGAGTTTAAAACGAGGAAGATGTGGGAATAAAAGTGGTCAGTGAGGGCCACGCACAGGATCTACAGGGCTATTGGAGGATAGAAAAGTCAAACAAACACTGCTGGCCAATCACCATCTTGATTCTCAGGAGGGGGCGGGAGTAGCGCTGGCTAAACTAGCGACTTTGCTACCGAGTCGGTACTGAAATTTTAAAAAGGTGAGGCTTTGAGCGGAATCGTAAACGCCTCTGATTGGCTGTTGCGTTCACGAGCTCATCAGATGTGACTGTGATTGGCTACAATGATCAGCGCTTCATAAACATGTAAATATACATCAGTGAGGCTCTTCAGCGAGCGCTAACACACACGCAAGCATTGGAGTGTTTTGAAAGCAGGAGCGCTATAAAATTATAATCAATTATAATCAAATTATAAGAAATTTTTACAAAATACAGACCAAAAAAAGGTAAAGAAAGAAAAGACCTTATAATTTGATTATAATTCATTATACTCTCACAACACTCAAACGCTCGCGTGTGTGTGTTAGCGCTCGCTGAAGAGCCTCACTGATGTATATTTACATGTTTATGAAGCGCTGATCATTGTAGCCAATCACAGTCACAACTGATGAGCTCGTGAACAACAGCCAATCAGAGGTGTTTACGATTCCGCTCAAAGCCTCACCTTTTTAAAATTTCAGTACCGACTCGGTAGTGAAGTCGCTAGTTTAGCCAGCGCTAGGCGTGAGGGTTCCGCCTCTACTTCCACTGCTGGCCGTAGGAGTCCTGAGAGAACTCGAGCGTGTCGTTGCTGTAGCCGTAGCTGGAGGCGTAGTCGGAGCCCTGCTGCAAGGGCTGCTGGGCGATGGGTTGCGAGCCCCAGTTCTGCTGGTTCGTCTGGCGCCGTTTCGAGTCCGGCTGGTTGAACACGTCGGCCTTGCGTTTCCCGCCAACGTTCCCGCCGCGGTTTCCTCGCGCGCCTCTGGTGCCGCGACCCCTGGGCGGCTGGAAGGGCCCGCCACGGCCCCCGCGTCCACGCCCAGCCCCCATCGGGGCCCCGCCCCTCGGAGCATACCCACCCCTGCCGCGGGTGGGCGGAGCCGCACGGGCTCTGGGAGGAGGCGGAGCTCCACGGCTGCCGCGACTGCCCCGCCCCCTCATGGTGTAGCCGTCGTCGTAGCCGTAGTAGGGGTCGTCGTAGCCGCCCCGGTAGTCGTGGTAATCGTAACCGTAGTAGTCGTCGTAGTACTCCTCATAGCCGTAGTAATCGGGCGGGTAAGAGTATCCGCCACGCGCACCACGTCCGCGCCCACGCCCTGGAGGCGGCATGCGGGGGGGAGGGTAGTAGTAGTAGTCGTCATACCTGGAAACACACACACCGTTGAGACAAAACAGACACAGTTGAATATTCTGAAGACAAATGTCATAAACCTCACTAAACCTCCTTTTAGGGACGTCCTCATTTGTAAAAACAGAATAAAAATAGTTTAGGTCACACTTTACAGTAAGGTCAACAGGAAACAGACACAGCTGAATATTCTGAAGACAAATGTCATAAACCTCACTAAACCTCCTTTTAGGGACGTCCTCATTTGTAAAAACAGAATAAAAATAGTTTAGGTCACACTTTACAGTAAGGTCAACAGGAAAGAGACACAGCTCAATATTCTGAAGACAAAATTCTACCCATAGACTGTAAATAAATGTGTGTGTAGTGTGTGTGACGTCACTCGTAGTGTTTCTGAAGAGCGTTTTTGAAGTCCAAAGTGGGCGGAGTCAGCCGTCGCCATCTTGGCTGCGCGTCACTCGCGGATAAACGGCAATGTGCAGCGAGGCGGATTAGCTGAGGTGACGTGACGCTAACAGACAGCAGACAAACGGCTAGTAGTGACATCAGCGGAAATCCACCTGTCACTCAAGTGGCCACGCCCTTAATTATGCAGAACTTTAAGGCTTAATGTAATTTAAACGGACGAGTCGTCATGAAGGGCAAAATTAGCTTTATAGACCAAAACCACTTTTTGCATAAGCAGAAGTGAAGTACGTGTGTGTGCATGCGTGTGTTTCTGCTGGTCTGTCGGGCAGAAGTGTGTGTGTGTGTGTGTGTGTCAGTCTCACCCGGTGTTTCTGCTGGTCTGTCGGGCAGCTTGTCTCTCTTTCCTCTTCTTATCTGGAGGCTTGGCCAACACGATCTCGATCTCCTCACCGCCCAGCTCTTTACCGTTCATCTCCTGCATCGCCTGCACGTACGCACACACACACACACACACACACACACACACACACGAGACGCTCAGACAGGAGCACCAGTGCAGAATAACACATTTGCTGATGAAGATCTGATTATTGTTTATTACGAGCTGATGACACACAGATCTACTCACGCTGCGGAAACACTGACATCACAACTCATAACTCAAGCCTAAACTAAAATTAACCAAATTTTCTTAACTTAACTCAAATTTATGATATATATATATATAAAAAATGTATCTCCTTTGTTTATGATTTAGAATTTAGACAATCTATAACCCTGTTATTTGAGTTAACAATTTAGTTTATTTACTTTTATTTGTTTGTTTACTTTAGGGCTGTAGCTATCGATTATTTTAGTAATCGAGTATTCTACGGATTATTCCATCGATTAATCGAGTAATCGGATAAAAAATTGTGGTAATAAAAATAGATCCAAGTGAACAACAGCCTTTAAAATTACTTAAAGACAAATAGGTAACACTTTACAATATGGTTTGTTAGTTACTCAGAATGAACAATATTTATTTCTACAGCATTTATTAATCTTAGTTCATGTTAATTTCAACATTTGCTAATACATAATTAAAATTAATGGTTGTATTTGTTAACATTAATGTAATGAACTAACATGAACAAACAATGAACAGCTTTATTTGTATGAACAAATGTTAGTTACAGATGTAGCTATTGTTCATTGTTAGTTCATGTTGATTAATACATTAATGTTAACTAATGAGCCTTATTGTAGTGTTACCCAAATAACAATAACAAGCAATAATTATTGGTTCAAATAAAGTATCAAAGTAATCATATGGGTTTTATTGAACAACGCTGTTAAAATACACCATGTAAAATATATGATAACTAATAAACATAACATTTAATTCAAATGTCAACTTAATCTTTCATATTTGGTCACTTCTGTACGATAGAAATGCAACAGCTGCCGTAATTTCTTGAAAAGAACATGTGCACGTCAAAACATGCAAGCAGTGCAAGGGTTAAACTTTTATTTTGAAATCGCGATGAACAACAATTCGCACATGAGAATATATGCGATTGCGAATATATTCAGAAACATACCTATGTATTCTCCTGTGTTGGCGAAGATTTATAAATGAGCTGCATTACGAATCTTGTGAAACGGCGCAGACTGCGTGCAGATGAACGTTATAAGCCACACAAACTCACAGCACGCAAAGATGGAGTTTGAGAAACCCGAGACGCTCCACGCATATAAATGATGACAGTAAGTTACTATGAAACACGCGTCCGGGGTTTTGCGTTCCCAAATGCACATTATTGGAAACTTAAACAAACAGCACATGCAGAGACTGAGTATACGTGTGGAGCAGCGTTTACTGTGAACGGAGCTGAGGTAGGCCTACTTTTAACACAATCTGCACGCATGTAAATAATTCAACCGTCATGCTTCTCTGTGGGAGAAAAAAAACAGCGCATATATTTATTTAACTTAATCTTAGCCTTTGTGATTTCACAATATCATGATTGTAAACAGTTAAATTAGGGATGCACCGATCCACATTTTTTCACTTCCGATCCGATCCCGATACCTGAATTTGGATATCGGCCGATACCGATACTTTTCCGATACCAGAGCTGTGTTTGCTTTAATATTATTATTATCATTATTGTTTATTTTATATGATGCTGAAATAAACTCCTCTCAACAGGCAAGTATGATATGTAGGCCTACATATTTATGCATGTATGGTAAGTATAAGGTCAGAAAAGGAAGTCAGAAAAACAGTAAATCCTGTTAACAGGAAAAATCCCATTCTGAAAACAAATATGCGACTGTAGGTCATGTCAATATTTATTACATTCCCAAAATGTCAAATACTTGAGTCTTGAAATATAAGAAAAGTGCAAGTGTAAACATCTTACACACACACACACTATCTAAAGGGTGATCCTCGCTCCGATGCTGTAACTCTCTCGATGAATGCTCGATCAACATCAGCCATGTTGCAAACAGACAAGCGGATTTCGCCTCAGACGCGCGTCAATTTCGCTTCAAACTTTTGCTTTTTACGAGCATCAATTTCGCTCTGGGCGCGCGAATGGATTCAAAATATTCAAGCGTCCAACTAGACGCGAATTTGACGCGCTATTCGCGTTTGGTGTGAACGCACAGTAACGTGGTGTTTTTTAAATGTTTGATTTCATTCGTTGTGTTGTACGACGCGAGGGAGCTTCAACGAGCTCTGAATTACGGCTTTGCAAACATTGCATTTTGCTGTCTTGCTCTGCGGTGTTTCCAGTGTGAAGTATTTCCACACAGCGGCCGCAAACTGCGGAATGGATTTCCTGAGCGGTGGCGTGTCTCATAACTCTGTCTCATTGAGCCGCGCCTCCGTTCAGGAAATCCATTCCGCAGTTTGCAGCCAGCTAGCAGACTAGCCGGCGGGAATCACTTTTGGAGTCATTTCAGCAGACAACGTTAAAGCGCAGACATGACTCAAGGATATCGGATATCTCCGCAGGTTGGATCGGGAAAATCCGATACGTGAATTACGCTGGTATCGGTCCCGATACCGATACTGGATCGGATCGGCCCCATCCCTAAGTTAAATATATCGCGTAGCCTTAGAAAACTGTGTAATGCGGTTCATGGACTCTCGTCTGTGGAATGCGCCACTTCCGGTATTTTGCCGGTTACTCGACACGGGTAAATTGCAATCGAGGATTTTTTAAATCGAGTACTCGACTTTAATCGAGGAATCGTTACAGCCCTAGTTTACTTAATACAATAAGTACAATAGAACGGCTGGTATGTTTTTTTTTTTTTTGGGGAAACAGTGTTTAATTGTATAATTTAGTTAATTCTGTGTTTGCGGTGTTGATGTGTGCTGTGTTTAAAGCATTAATGTGACTGTATCTGTGCCACCAGTGTCAAAGACAGGTTTCCACTATGACCAGCAGAATGAGCAATAGGCCTTTATCGCATCACAGCAGAAAGCCGGAAGTAGCTGAAGCAGTGTACTGTGTCTTCCGGGTGTAGCGTTCAACATGGCTGCCTGTTAGCGCTGTATAGCCACTGTAGACTAGCCTGGATGCTGAGGGGGAAGCGGATTCCAAAAATGATTGAAAACACTCGACTCAAAGCAACTCAACTCAACTCTTAATAGCCACTGCAGGAATAATGAAATTGTTGGTCATGATTGGGCATGTTTGGTCACAGGGCTGCATGTTCAATGGAAGATTAAAGCTCATATAATACTCAGTATGACGATCACACACTTCCACTTGATGAATGCCAGTACAGGTGCAGTACAGGTGCAGTGTGGGTCGTACCTGGACGGCAGCATCGCGCTCCTCGAAGTGGACGAAGGCGTAGTCCTTCAGCTTCTTCACGCGCTCCAGTTTCCCGAACTGAGAGAAGGTTTTCTCCAGCAGCTCCTCGGTCACCGGCGTGGCCAGCTTACGCACAAACAACACCTTCACCTGAAGGACAGATCATTGTTAAACACCTTCACCTGATGGACAGATCACCGTTACACACCTTCACCTGATGGACAGATCATCGTTACACTTACCATCATCATTCACACACACTCACAGCAACACTAGGGTTGGGTATCGTTTTTTTTTTTTTTTTATACTTTTAAAACGGTACTGGTGCCTAAACCGATACTAAAAATAAAATAAAGCCTCAAACCGATGGTGAATGACATTAAAGAACGTTTTTTATTGAAAAAAAATAAAATAATAATCTTAATTTAATATATAAAATTGTTTGAGTAAATAAGTAAGTGATAATGTATAGCGAGGCGGTGTTATAGCGAATACACCCCCGACAGGCTGATCAGGACCCCGACGTGAAGCGGACTCAACCTGTTCTTCATATTTCATGTTTGAATAAATCCATCATGAAGACACGTTCACGACAGCCACCGTTTAAAAGTTATATTTAAAAAACGAGAAGAAGTACAATTATGTTCTAAAACATTATCATTATAAAAACTGCCTTATGTGCAATTAATAGTTAATGTACAAGAGAGATAGTCTTCAGACTGGCACGTACTGAACCTGAGGTATAAATGATGGGATCGGATAGAGACTGGAGCTGAACCGCCAGCATGGTCTCACGAGATTAGTGTCAAAGCCCAAACATCATCTCACTGAGAGCTCATTTACTGAGATATTAGGCTCTGATTGTGAACACAAGTTGTTTAGATTTATGGCTTTGATTTTCTCACATTTTTAGAGTAGGGTTAGATTTTGAAAATAGTATTTTTGCGCATTTTTCATAACAATAAACGTAAAATTCTGTTACTTTAAGTTCACTTTTTAAACTTGTTCCACTTCTCCATTACCCCCCCCCGCACATAAACCTTCCAGCTGGGGTTAAAACTGCACTTTACATACTGCCACTTCATTTGAAACACAGATGCTGCTTACAAGTGTGTTTGTTTTACTGAGATTCATTCACAGAATTTCGTTGCACTATATGTATAATGACAATAAAAAAAAAGTTCAAGTTGAAGTAAATAAGCTGTAGTATAAAGCCATCAGCAGTAGTGTAGTGTGTGTGTGTGTGTGTGTGTGTGTGTGTGTGTGTGTGTGTGTGTGTGTGTCTGACCTTGGCCATGACCTCGGGGTCGGGCTCAGCGACGGGGTCGGCCCACTCCACGGTCACCGGGTTCCCCCACACCTTCACCTTCCCGCTCATGAGCCGGCGCCGGGCCTGGGCCGCAGACTTATGGTCCTCGTACTCCAGAAAACAGAAGCCGCGGTTCTTCTTCTTATCGTCCGGCTGCGTGTAGAGGATCACCTCCTGCAGGCCCTCTGCGCACACACACACACACACACACACACACACACACACACACACACACACACACATTACATCACAGTACATGTGTTCAGTTAGCAGACGCTCTTATCTAAAGCGACGTACAAATGAGAGCAATAGAAGCAGTTCAACTAACAATAGGACAACAATATGCAAGTGCTGTGACCCTTCCCAGTTTAATCTAACGCAGTACATGTGTGTATAGATATAGATATATACACACACACACAAGGTCTCAGGACACTAGTGTTGTCACAATACAAAAATGATGACTTTGATACGATACCACAGTAAAATACCTCGATAGCGATACTCAGTCGAAACTACGGATAACTAAAATAGAACTTAGAATTCATTTTGATAAATTAACTTAAAGCTAAAAGCTTGTGCGAGCATGTGATGCTCCTGTCCTGCTTCTTGACCATTCCCTCCCCTTTACATCAACCATGTTATGATTGGCCAAGCTCTCCCACTTCTGAACAGATTGCGATGACCAAAATCTCATTTTCAATGATACGAGTCATTCATATTTGTAAACGTAATTTTATAATTACAGTACAGAGATTTTATAATTTTTTTAATCTTTGTTATTAAAAATAAGCAAAATTACAAACAATATGACAAATACTATAAGAGACAAATAAAGAAAACGTTTGCGTTCACTAAAGACTCGTTTACGTGAACACTCGCAGGACCTGCATTTTTAAAGTTTTGACTATTCAAACCTAAACATCCGTGGAAGAGAAACGTCCCGCACTTTATACTCTCATGCAAGCAAGTTTATTTGTTGCTTTGTCGAGCGCTGCGCATATATATTTTATGATTCGGTTTTTGTTGTTTAGTGAATGTAAATAGTAGAAGCAGAACTCTACACATACACACACACACACACACACACACACACACACTGACTCCATCACACATCGATGCTGTCACTCTTAAAGTACTGGTACTAATAAAATGTAATATCGTATTGATTTTAATAGCAGGGTATCGCGATGCCATTCTAGTGCCGGTGTAACACACACACACACGCTTCAGGAACACACCGGTGACTTTGCCGAAGTCCTCCAGGATACTCTCCCGGGTCTTGTTCTTGGGAATGGACCCGACGAACAGACGGTTATTGGCCACAGAGATGCAGACGCCCAGGTACTTCCCCGAGCGGATCTCGTAGTTATCACACTGATGGGGAACACACACACACACAGAGACACACACTGTAAAGCCTCGACTGATTATATATGCATGTCATCCAGCAATAATCGGTGATGTTGATTGCGTTAAATGTGCAAGCCTGTCGTGAGCATGTTGTGTTGAATATTATACAAGTACATGAACAGTGTTATTTAATAATCTCATCACTATTGTCTTGAGCTGCTTGACAGCAGAGTTAGCCTCTCTAATGATGGTTTGAATCATGGATTGTGTTATTCTCCTGTTGATGACTGTGAAGCTGCTGTGAAACGATCTGTACTGTAGAATGTTTCTGGACCGTATAGCGCTGTGAAGTGACACATGAACGCGCACCAGTTTGACAGCTTCCTGCGCGGCGTCTTTGCTGCAGAACGTGATGAAGGCGTAGCCGCGGTTCTGCCCGGTGAGCGGATCCATCATGAGCCTCAGATCCCAGATCGCACCGGCCTTCTCAAACAGCGGAACCAGCTCGTCCTCGTACAGGTCACGGGGGATCTTACCCACAAACACCTGCGGGAACACACACACACACACAGGTCAGCTCGAGCGCTCAGCACAGACAGAAGCAATGGTGTTGTGTGTGTGTGTGTGTGTGTGTGCGCCAGGGTGGGAATTATGTAATTTTAGGGGCAAGGCCATTTGGCCTCCACCTTTTCTTTTTTTTTTAGGGGCACCAAGGCCATATGACAGGGCACAAAGGCCATTGAGTACAATTCGATGGTTTCCCCATTCAGATTGATACCATAACATCCTAATTTGGAATAAGACTTTTTTAATAAAAAAAAAAAAATGTTAATGAGAGAGAGAGAGAGAGAGAGAGAGAGAGAGAGAGAGAGAGAGAGAGAGAGAGAGAGAGAGAGAGAGAGAGACATTACATCCAGAAGGTATACACCCTCACACAACAATAGAAACAACATAAATGCCAATAAAAGCATTCAGAAACAACACAAATGCCGCCAATAAAAGCATTCAAAATATTCATTCAGTCCTCTATATCATGTGCGTGTGAGAGAGAGAACCATTTCATCCAGAAGGTATACACCCTCACAACAATAGAAACAACATAAATGCCAATAAAAGCATTCAGAAACAACATAAATGCCAATAAAAGCATTCAAAATATTAATTCAGTCCTCTATATCATGTGAGAATGTGAGTTATTAATTATGATTATCAAAGTTTACATTCAATATAGGCTATAAACAAATTTTGTGTAAACATGTTATAATTTGCCTATATATACATACATATATATATATTAGGGCTGCATCTAACGATTATTTTTGTTGTCGATTAATCTATCGATTATTTCTTCGATTAGTCGACTAATCTAACGATTATTTTTCCGATTAATCTAATGATTATTTTTGGGATTAGCTGATTTATGCATTGGCAAACTTTCCAATAAATAATAAGTACAACAATATATCAGCTGTATTTTGAAGAGGGTAGTGCATCTGTATATTATTTTAACATGAAATCTATAAATGATGACAAAAAAAATTGTATTTCAGAAAGGGTAATTGTCATTTTATTATGAAATATGCGAACAGGAAGCATTTTTTACTTTATTTTTAATGGTACTATTTCATAAAATGTAAGATACACAGGCCTATTTAGGAAATGTGTTTACTATAGTCTGTTATTAATTACCGTAGTGGGAGTATGATTTACTCAATTAACTTGTCCGAAAATGCACTTGTGTTTATCTGCAAAAAGGTTCACATACACTAGATTGCAGCCTAGGCTACTGTTAAATATAATGTTAGTCGTTTGTTTTTAAAGTCTACATTAGACATCTGCGCGGGATGGATTTCTCCCTTAATAATTCCTAAAAGCTGACATCTCAGTTCATCGTGATCTCACAAATCTCTGTTATTATAAATGAAACTGGCTGCACAATGAATCTGTCATAATATCTACACTTTGTTTGCTATAATTAGATGATTTGCCAGTATGCAGAATTCAGCACTGAACAAAAAGTCCATTTTGAGCGGTGAGGGGATTCTATCTTAAATGCATCTGATTGGCGTTCAAGAAATCAGCACATATGTCTGTGATTGGCTACATTGTTCAACGCTGCAAACATGTTATAAATAGATAGAGACTCTGGCCTGTAAATCGTTTCTATTTTGTTTTAGTTGTTCTTGTTGCTTTTGTGCAACAGATGAATGACAATTTATTAGTTTTTAGATGTTCAATTTATAGATAATTCTATTTTGCGGGAGTCCCGCGAATCGTTTTATTCTCCCGCAACCAGCACACACACAAGTGCATTACCGCCCGCGCCCGCACTCGGCCATCAGATCTATATTCCCGCGCCGCACTCGGCCATCAGATCTATATTCCCGCGCCGCACTCGGCCATCAGATCTATATTCCCGCGCCGCACTCGGCCATCAGATCGTGGGTCCCGCGGGAGTGCAGGTCTAGTCTACATGTGCATACACAACTTTTAAAAACTGCCAAATGCACTGAAAGCTTCGTTAACAGATTTAAGTTTAAGTTATAAATTAAAGTCCATTTTATCGTCGCCGAATGGGGCATAGTTTGCATAGTGAACAAAGCACCTTTCTGTTCGGCCGTAGTTTAAAGTATTCCCATACTTTGGATGATCGTGGTCTGTCATTTTCACCATGAGCGGGAGCAGAAGCCAACATTACTCGATATTTAAACGTAAATAATGAATGTGACGCATCGACGCATTTCATGCGTGTCGACGTATTTTCATAGTCGACGTAATCGATGACGTCGACGCGTCGTTGCAGCCCTAATATATATAACATAAATTGTAAGAATATGACTAATAGTAAAGACTAGTACTAATAAATAAACATTAGGCCTATGCTAAAGTTATTAAATAGCAGTCCCAAACTAGTTTTTGTTAATACAATGTTGGTATGAGCCATTACAGTCATTTAAAAATATAAAAAATAACACAAAGAAAAAATAGTGGCATTTTGGGGTTAATGTAGAAAGGACAGTTACCATGGTGAATACACAATATTAACAATAACTGTTAATGAAACATGGAAACTGCTCCTGGTGAAAAGAATAGAATGAAAATCATACCTGCATTACTTTTATTTCGTGTAATTTACAACGTAACGGCGTTGCATGCTCGTAGTTTCTTTTGCACTTGATCAGTGAGGCGATACAGCGCAGATAAAACTTTATCTCAGCGTACACTTATGTCACTGCCTGATAGTTCCTATTGTGCTGGGTTTTCTGAAGTAGTCATGATTCGCCTCTCATAACATAACATGCTCTAAACACGCACGCAGAGTGGAAAAGGAGGCGCGGGGAGCAAGGATCACAGCGCAAATTTGAACTATATCGATATGCGATATGGTCTAATTCCATATCGCATTTCAAAAATATATCGATATATTTTTTATATCGATATATCGCCCAGCCCGACACTGCACCTGTGCGAATCCACGAACTAATTGAAGTTCAGAGACTACTTGGGTGGCTCGCTGTAATTCAAAGCAAGCCCACTATGCCGCACTGGCGCTTTATACATGGAACTTGGACAGGGCCAGGGCACACAGGCCACTGTGGCCGTACGATGATTTTTTTTTCACGGGGCATGAAGGCCAAAGTGTAGGGCAACAGCGGCCATGGCCGCGGTATAATTCCCACCCTGGTGTGCGCGCATGTGTGTATGTGCGTGTGTGTGCGAGAATGAGACCTCGGTGCCGATGCCGGGCTGTGGGCCGGAGAAAACTTCATCTGGTGGCGGGCCGCCGTACTTCCGCTGACCCGTGGTGACGTCCAGTGTGTATCCGGTCCGGTCCAGCAGAGCCTGCAGGGAGAGAACATGGGTCAGAACACAAGAACACGAAAACACGGGTCAGAACACGAGCACACGGGTCAGAACACGAGAACACAAAAACACAGGTCAGAACACGAGCACACGGGTCAGAACACGAGAACAGGGGTCAGAACACGAGAACACAAAAACACAAGTCAGAACACGAGCACACGGGTCAGAACACGAGAACACAAGTCAGAACACGAGCACACGGGTCAGAACACGAGAACAGGGGTCAGAACACGGGTCAGAACATGAGAACACAAAAACACAAGTCAGAACACGAGCACACGGGTCAGAATCCCAGAACACGGGTCAGAACACGAGAACGAACACGAGAACACTGGTAAGAACACGAGCACACGGGTCAGAACACGAGAACACAAAAACACGGGTCAGAACACGAGCACACGGGTCAGAACACGAGCACACGGGTCAGAACACGAGCACACGGGTCAGAACACGAGCACACGGGTCAGAACACGAGCACACGGGTCAGAACACGAGCACACGGGTCAGAACACGAGCACACGGGTCAGAACACGAGCACACGGGTCAGAACACGGGTCAGAAAACGAGAACACAAAAACACAGGTCAGAACACGAGCACACGGGTCAGAACACGAGCACACGGGTCAGAATCCCAGAACACGGGTCAGAACACGAGAACGAACACGAGAACACGGGTAAGAACACGAAAACACGGGTCAGAACACGAGAACGAACACGGGTCAGAACACGAGAACGAACACTGGTCAGAACACGGGTCAGAACACGAGAACGAACACGAGAACGAACACGGTTCAAAACACGAAAACGAACACGGGTCAGAACACGAGAACGAACAGGGGGTCAGAACACGAGAACGAACACGGGTCAGAACACGAGAACGAACACGAGAACGAACACGGGTCAGTCAGAACACGGGGATTGATTGAAACACTCAGTCTGTGTGATGAGGGACGGCTCTATAGTGCCTCCTGACATTAGGGGTCTAACAATACACAGATCACACGTCTAGCAATACTACGCAACAAACAAAAGCCTAGCGATACGATGCAGATCAGACGTCTAGCGATACGACGCACCAATCAAACGTCCAGCGATACGATGCAGATCAGACATCTAGCGATACGACGCACCAATCAAACGTCTAGCGATACGATGCAGATCAGACATCTAGCGATACGACGCACCAATCAAACGTCTAGCGATACGATGCAGATCAGACGTCTAGCGATACGACGCACCAATCAAACGTCTAGCGATACGATGCAGATCAGACATCTAGCGATACGACGCACCAATCAAACGTCTAGCGATACGATGCAGATCAGACATCTAGCGATACGACGCACCAATCAAACGTCTAGCGATATGATGCAGATCAGACGTCTAGCGATACGACGCACCAATCAAACGTCTAGCGATACGATGCAGATCAGACATCTAGCGATACGACGCACCAATCAAACGTCTAGCGATACGATGCAGATCAGACGTCCAGCGATACGATGCAGATCAGACGTCCAGCGATACGATGCAGATCAGACGTCCAGCGATACGATGCAGATCTAGCGATACGATGCAGATCAGACGTCCAGCGATACGATACAGATCAGACGACTAGCGATACGATGCAGATCAGCCGTCTAGCGATACGATGCAGATCTAGCGATACGATACAGATCAGACGTCTAGCGATACGATGCAGATCAGACGTCTAGCGATACGATGCAGATCAGACGTCCACCGATACGATGCAGATCAGACGTCCAGCGATACGATGCAGATCAGACGTCCAGCGATACGATGCAGATCTAGCGATACGATGCAGATCAGACGTCTAGCGATACGATACAGATCAGACGACTAGCGATACGACACAGATCAGACGTCTAGCGATACGACACAGATCAGACGTCTAGCGATACGATACAGATCAGACGTCTAGCGATACGACACAGATCAGACGTCTAGCGATACAACACAGATCAGACGTCTAGCGATACGATGCAGATCAGACGTCTAGCGATACGACGCAGATCAGACGTCTAGCGATACGATACAGATCAGACGACTAGCGATACGATGCAGATCAGCCGCCTAGCGATACGATGCAGATCTAGCGATACGATACAGATCAGACGTCTAGCGATACGATGCAGATCAGACGTCTAGCGATACGATGCAGATCAGACGTCTAGCGATACGATGCAGATCAGACGTCTAGCGATACGATGCAGATCTAGCGATACGATACAGATCTAGCGATACGATACAGATCAGACGTCTAGCGATACGATGCAGATCTAGCGATACGATACAGATCAGACGTCTAGCGATACGATGCAGATCAGACGTCTAGCGATACGATGCAGATCTAGCGATACGATGCAGATCAGACGTCTAGCGATACGATGCAGATCAGACGTCTAGCGATACGATGCAGATCTAGCGATACGATGCAGATCAGACGTCTAGCGATACGACACAGATCAGACGTCTAGCGATACGACACAGATCAGACGTCTAGCGATACGATGCAGATCAGACGTCTAGCGATACGATGCAGATCAGACGTCTAGCGATACGACACAGATCAGACGTCTAGCGATACGATGCAGATCAGACGTCTAGCGATACGACACAGATCAGACGTCTAGCGATACGACACAGATCAGACGTCTAGCGATACGATGCAGATCAGACGTCTAGCGATACGATACAGATCAGACGACTAACGATACGATGCAGATCAGCCGCCTAGCGATACGATGCAGATCTAGCGATACGATACAGATCAGACGTCTAGCAATACGATGCAGATCAGACGTCTAGCGATACGAAGCAGATCAGACGTCTAGCGATACGATGCAGATCAGTTGTCTAGCGATACGATGCAGATCTAGCGATACGATACAGATCTAGCGATACGATACAGATCAGACGTCTAGCGATACGATGCAGATCTAGCGATACGATACAGATCAGACGTCTAGCGATACGATGCAGATCAGACGTCTAGCGATACGATGCAGATCTAGCGATACGATGCAGATCAGACGTCTAGCGATACGATGCAGATCTAGCGATACGATGCAGATCAGACATCTAGCGATACGATGCAGATCTAGCGATACGATACAGATCAGACGTCTAGCGATACGATGCAGATCAGACGTCTAGCGATACGATGCAGATCTAGCGATACGATACAGATCAGACGTCTAGCGATACGATGCAGATCTAGCGATACGATGCAGATCAGACGTCTAGCGATACGATGCAGATCAGACGTCTAGCGATACGATGCAGATCAGACGTCTAGCGATACGATGCAGATCAGACGTCTAGCGATACGATACAGATCAGACGTCTAGATGCAGATCAGACGTCTAGCGATACTATGAGCAGACGTCTAGCGATACGACACAGATCAGACGTCTAGCGATACGACACAGATCAGACGTCTAGCGATACGATGCAGATCAGACGTCTAGCGATACGATACAGATCAGACGACTAACGATACGATGCAGATCAGCCGCCTAGCGATACGATGCAGATCTAGCGATACGATACAGATCAGACGTCTAGCGATACGATGCAGATCAGACGTCTAGCGATACGAAGCAGATCAGACGTCTAGCGATACGATGCAGATCAGTTGTCTAGCGATACGATGCAGATCTAGCGATACGATACAGATCTAGCGATACGATACAGATCAGACGTCTAGCGATACGATGCAGATCTAGCGATACGATACAGATCAGACGTCTAGCGATACGATGCAGATCAGACGTCTAGCGATACGATGCAGATCTAGCGATACGATGCAGATCAGACGTCTAGCGATACGATGCAGATCTAGCGATACGATGCAGATCAGACATCTAGCGATACGATGCAGATCTAGCGATACGATACAGATCAGACGTCTAGCGATACGATGCAGATCAGACGTCTAGCGATACGATGCAGATCTAGCGATACGATACAGATCAGACGTCTAGCGATACGATGCAGATCTAGCGATACGATGCAGATCAGACGTCTAGCGATACGATGCAGATCAGACGTCTAGCGATACGATGCAGATCAGACGTCTAGCGATACGATGCAGATCAGACGTCTAGCGATACGATACAGATCAGACGTCTAGATGCAGATCAGACGTCTAGCGATACTATGAGCGCACATTTTTGTTTACTTATTTCGTTTTGGATCATTTAAACGAACTTAATAAACCTGTGATATCTTCTTCGGGGCGTAAAAGGAAAATAAAAGTTGAAACTTCTTCAGGTAACCTTGCTAAAGCAGCTCACTAGTGTTGAGGGAACAGCCCCCTGTACTGAGTCTAATCACAACAACAGTTAGTCAGGCGTCTCTGTCAGCGGAGGAGATTAGCGTTACAAAGATTAACCAAGGGTTTTATTACGCATCATAGCAATTACTTGGTTTTGTTTGACTCTGAAACACGAAATGTGGAGTTATCTGCTTTTGCCACACAAAAAACTTAATATAAGAAAAACATACTTTCAATGTACTTTTTTTTTAAAAGTTATTATTACTTTACTTTATCAATATTGATAAATCAACCGATATAGCCCTGAATCGAATCGCAGAATGTGTGTAGGCATCCGCAAGTGTGGTCTCGCTGGCGGAGAGCACGGATATCATGCCGTATGGTGATGAACTGACATACACCCCTGTATGATGCGGTACCTTTATCTTGGTCTCGTCGGGGCCTTTCGTCGACTCCTGCACTTTATTGCCCTGCTTCTCCCGCTGCCGGTACGTCTTCATCACGCCACACAGGAACGCACTCTTATTCTGCAGGCAGTGTGAGGGAAGGTTAGTTCACCCAAACATTTACATTAGCCCATGATTTACTCATCCTCAACTCATCATAGGTGTATATGACTTTCTTCTTTCAGACGAATATAATCAGAGTTATATTAAAAAATGTCGTGGCTCTTCCAAGCTTTATAATGGGGGTCAATGGGTATATATTTTTTTGGAAGTCCATAAAAGAAGTCCATCTATTCATGATAAAAGTGCATTTAGTGTGTTTGTTTACCTGCACATGTGTGTGTGTGTTGGAGTGTTAGTTCACCTGCACATGTGAGAGGTCCGACTCCTTGAACTGCTGCAGGACCGACAGCGCTCCCTCCTCATTAAACTCCCTCAGGGCATCCAGCGCTCGCTCGTCCAGATCTGCGTACGCCACCAGCCCTGCACACGCACACACACACACACCGCATCAGACACGCTCGAACCCATCACACACACACACCGCATCAGACACGCTCGAACCCATCACACACACACACCGCATCAGACGCGGTCAAACCCATCACACACACATCACCAGCCCTGCACACGCACACACACACCGCATCAGACGCGCTCGAACCATTCACACACACACACCGCATCAGACACGCTCGAACCCATCACACACACACATCACCAGCCCTGCACACACACACACCGCATCAGACGCGCTCGAACCCATCACACACACACACCGCATCAGACGCGCTCTAACCCATCACACACACCACATCACACACACACATCAGACACGCTCGAACCCATCACACACACACACACACCGCATCAGACACGCTCAAATCAAACACACACCGCATCAGACGCGCTCGAACCCATCACACACACACACCGCATCAGACACGCTCGAACCCATCACACACACACCGCAGCAGACGCGCTCGAACCCATCACACACACACACACCACATCAGACGCGGTCGAACCCATCACACACACACCGCATCAGATGCGCTCGAACCCATCACACACACCGCATCAGACGCGCTCAAACCCATCACACACACGCCAACAGCCCTGAGCACACACACACACCATCAAATGCGCTCGAACCCATCACACACACACCACCAGACCTGAGCACACACACACACACACACACACACCAGTCAGACACGCTCAAATCCATCACACACACGCCACCAGACCTGACCACACACACACACACCAGTCAGACACGCTCAAATCCACACACACACGCCACCAGACCTGACCACACACACACACACCAGTCAGACACGCTCGAACCCATCACACACACGCCACCAGACCTGAGCACACACACACACACCATCAGACACGCTCGAACCCATCACACACACGCCACCAGACCTGACCACACACACACACACACACCAGTCAGACACGCTCAAATCCATCACACACACGCCACCAGACCTGAGCACACACACCATCAGACACGCTCGAACCCATCACACACACCACCAGCCCTGCACACACACACATACACACACCATCAGACACGGTCGAATCCATCACACACACGCCACCAGACCTGAGCACACACACACACCATCAGACACGCTCGAACCCATCACACACACGCCACCAGACCTGAGCACACACACACGCCACCAGACCTGAGCACACACACCATCAGACACGCTCGAACCCATCACACACACCACCAGCCCTGCACACACACACATACACACACCATCAGACACGGTCGAATCCATCACACACACGCCACCAGACCTGAGCACACACACACACCATCAGACACGCTCGAACCCATCACACACACGCCACCAGACCTGAGCACACACACACGCCACCAGACCTGAGCACACACACACACCATCAGACACGCTCGAACCCATCACACACACGCCACCAGACCTGAGCACACACACACACCATCAAATGCGCTCGAACCCATCACACACACACCACCAGACCTGAGCACACACACACACACACACACCAGTCAGACACGCTCAAATCCACACACACACGCCACCAGACCTGACCACACACACACACACCAGTCAGACACGCTCGAACCCATCACACACACGCCACCAGACCTGAGCACACACACACACATAGGGCTGTAACGATTCCTCGATTAAAGTCGAGTACTCGATTTAAAAAAATCCTCGATTGCAATTTACCCGTGTCGAGTAACCGGCAAAATACCGGAAGTGGCGCATTCCACAGACGAGAGTACATGAACCGCATTATTACACAGTTTTCTAAGGCTACGCGATATTTAACTGTTTACATCATGATATCGTGAAATCACAAAGGATAAGATTAAGTTAAATAAATATATGCACTGTTTTTTTTCTCCCACAGAGAAGCATGACGGTTTAATTATTTGCATGCGTGCAGATTGTGTTAAAAGTACCTCAGCTCTGTTCACAGTAAACGCTGCTCCACACATACTCAGTCTCTGCATGTTCTGTTTGTTTAAGTTTCCAATAATGTGCATTTGGGAACGCAAAACCCCGGACGCGTGTTTCATAGTAACTGTCATCATCATTTATATGCGTGGAGCGTCTCGGGTTTCTCAAACTCCATCTTTGCGTGCTGTGAGTTTGTGTGGCTTAACGTTCATCTGCACGCAGTCTGCGCCGTTTCACAAGATTCGTAATGCAGCTCATTTATAAATCTTCGCCAACACAGGAGAATACATAGGTTTCTGAATATATTCAGAAATATATTCGCAATCGCATATATTCTCATGTGCGAATTGTTGTTCATCGCGATTACAAAATAAAAGTTTAACCCTTGCACTGCTTGCATGTTTTGACGTGCACATGTTCTTTTCAAGAAATTACGGCAGCTGTTGCATTTCTATCGTACAGAAGTGACCAAATATGAAAGATTAAGTTGACATTTGAATTAAATGTTATGTTTATTAGTTATCATATATTTTACATGGTGTATTTTAACAGCGTTGTTCAATAAAACCCATATGATTACTTTTTTCATACTTTATTTGAACCAATAATTATTGCTTATTATTTGGGTAACACTACAATAAGGCTCATTTGTTAACATTAATGTATTAATCAACATGAACTAACAATGAACAATAGCTACATCTGTAACTAACATTTGTTCATACAAATACAGCTGTTCATTGTTTGTTCATGTTAGTTCACTACATTAATGTTAACAAATACAACCTTTAATTTTAATAATGTATTAGTAAATGTTGAAATTAACATGAACTAAGATTAATAAATGCTGTAGAAATAAATATTGTTCATTCTGAGTAACTAACAAACCATATTGTAAAGTGTTACCTATTTGTCTTTAAGTAATTTTAAAGGCTGTTGTTCACTTGGATCTATTTTTATTACCACAATTCTTTATCCGATTACTCGATTAATTGATGGAATAATCCGTAGAATACTCGATTACTAAAATAATCGATAGCTACAGCCCTACACACACACCAGTCAGACACGCTCAAATCCATCACACACACGCCACCAGACCTGAGCACACACACCATCAGACACGCTCGAACCCATCACACACACGCCACCAGACCTGAGCGCACACACACACCATCAGACACGCTCGAACCCATCACACACACCACCAGCCCTGCACACACACACATACACACACCATCAGACACGGTCGAATCCATCACACACACGCCACCAGACCTGAGCACACACACACACCATCAGACACGCTCGAACCCATCACACACACCACCAGCCCTGCACACACACACATACACACACCATCAGACACGGTCGAATCCATCACACACACGCCACCAGACCTGAGCACACACACACACCATCAGACACGCTCGAACCCATCACACACACCACCAGCCCTGCACACACACACATACACACACCATCAGACACGGTCGAATCCATCACACACACGCCACCAGACCTGAGCACACACACACACCATCAGACACGCTCGAACCCATCACACACACACGCCACCAGACCTGAGCACACACACACACCATCAGACATGCTCGAACCCATCACACACACGCCACCAGACCTGTGCACACACACACCATCAGACATGCTCGAACCCATCACACACACCAGTCAGACGCGCACAAATCCATCACACACACGCCGCAAGACCTGAACACACACACTCAAACTCATCATCATACACACGTCCTCCTTCAGTCTCTCACAGGATCACCTGTAGGATCTGCACGTTTGGGGGAAATATTCATTAAAAGTTTCCGTTATGAGTACTAAATGAAGCCTGTGTGTGTGTGTGTGTGTGTGTGTGTGTGTGTGTGTGTGTTACAGGCTCCTGCCGGACTGACCGGTCTGGAAGATGTTGTCCAGGCTCTCGGACACCTTCTGGGGCAGACCCGCGTCCAGCAGCGTCTGGTAGTGCTCAGAGTGTGTGTTCTCAGAGTGTGTGTTCTCAGAGTGTGTGTTCTCCGGGTGTGTGACCGACACGTCCATGGGCTCCTCCTCTTCTTTAGCCAGAGCAGAGCTGCCATTGACCTCAGCAGCCATTACTCTGAGGAGAGAGAGAGAGAGAGAGAGAGAGAGAGAGAGAGAGAGAGAGAGAGAGAGAGAGAAAGAGAGTGTGTGTGTGTGTGAGAGAGAGAGAGAGAGAGAGAGAGAGAGTGAGTGTGTGTGAGAGAGAGAGAGAGAGTGTGTGTGTGAGAGAGAGCGAGAGAGTGTGTGTGTGAGAGAGAGAGTGTGTGTGTGTGAGTGTGAGAGAGAGAGCGTGTGTGAGAGAGAGAGAGAGAGAGAGAGAGTGTGTGTGTGTGTGTGAGAGAGAGAGTGAGTGTGTGTGAGAGAGAGAGATTGTGTGTGTGTGAGTGTGAGAGAGAGAGAGAGATTGTGTGAGTGTGAGAGAGAGAGCGCGAGTGTGTGTGTGTGAGTGAGAGAGAGAGAGAGTTATTATTATTTGCTATATCTAGTCATGGATATATATATAATATTGTCTTTTTATTAGTTTTATTATTGTTTTCTGTACATCAGCTTTACGAAATGTTCTAAATCATTTTCTATGTTGTTTTAATGTTATATATAAATACATATTTTTGTCATGCAATTAAAACTTCCTTTTTTAAAACTGAATTGAGACTCAATAAGAATGAACTCTATTAAACTCTGGTGAACTCTGGTGAACTCTAGTGAACTCTTCTCCTCTGGAAGCTCAGGCGCCGCAGAAGAGACAGTAAATACACATACAACTTTATAAACTAAATACAATTTCTTTTAAACAGAACTGAGTTATTAAATATCATATTCTCCACATCTAGCACTGGTTTATCAGACTGAGCTTCACACAAACACCTGATCATCTCATGTTAAACAAAACCTCTATGGCTTATTCTGTATTTACAACACACACACACACACACACACACACACACACACACACACACACACACACACACACACACACACACACACACAGCATTTACCAGATACTGAGCGAATGAGATCATTAGCATGTGTGTAATATGTGAATCCGCTGGACTAAAACATCAGTATGATGATGAGACGCTGACGAACACAAACACACGCGCTCAGATTTATAAAACACAAATAAAAAACGCGCACACTCACACACACGCGCGCGCTCTCTCTCTCTCTCTCTCTCTCACACACACACACACACACACACTGATCCGCCCCCCTCGCGCATGAGGCTAGCAGCACGCGATGCTAACGCGCTAGTGTGTGTGCAGATCTGAGCTCGTAACGGGCCGTTATTGATCATTAGCTCACGCCCGACACCCGTTACCCGTCACGGCTCCCGTAGATCACACAATAAACCCGTTAAACCGTCAGACCGGACCGACGGAGATTCCCGCGCGCGCGAGGCCTACATCAGCAGCAGCGGCGCGAGACACATCATTCAAACCGGACAAACCCGCCAAAAAACGCGTCCGCCGCGCGCACTCACCGCGATTATGATGACCGGACGGCACGAGAAGCTGTCGAGAGCGGTCAGTCCCGGTTCATGAAGGGCAGAACTCACCGAAACACGGTAGAAGCTGTTCGGGTGAACCCACGAGACACAGCGAGACGGTCCCGTCGCTCAAACAACAGCGCCACTTCCTCGCGCGGCGGACCGACTGCGTCATCACGCACGGGGGTGGGCAGCCAATCCGCGCGCACCACTGACAAACTACACGATTTGCATACGGCATATTTAGATATAAAAGAAAAATATATATGATGTGATCAGTCACGCGATTGTCTCGATAATTCAAAAGAAATATATAAAGAAATATATATATATATATATATATATATATATATATATATATATATATATATATATATATATATATATATATATATATATCTTTGCGAACAAAGGAGTGGTTTACTAGAGAAGGGCTGAACATTGATTGGTTGTGTTACATCAAAAAGATAAATGGACTGTTGTTGTTTCTAAAAGCGCACAAAATGGGCATATCTCATCAATTTAATTTAGGAAATGATTTGACCGGATCGATGTTATGAAGGATTTTTGAATCAGACCTGAGCCGCTGACTGCGAGTGAGTGCGCATGCGTCAGCTGTGGTGACGCGCTCTGCTGTGGTCATTAGGGCTCGAGCTGATGCGCGTGACTGTGACCTCGTGGCGCAACGGTAGCGCGTCTGACTCCAGATCAGAAGGTTGCGTGTTCAAATCACGTCGGGGTCAAAATATTATGCTACTCATAAACATAAACAATCTCCCAGATTCAAGATGAAAAACCAAACACTGATCTGTGTTTCTCTTCTCATAATATAACCATGATGATCCAGTCAGGATATCGTTCACAATATTGAATGTCTCAGATCTTCAGATTGGGAGTTTGCATAAATCCTACATTCAAACCTACAGCACATGAGAACACCGAGAACATGAGGAGATCATCTGATGACTCTAACACAGAAGAGTGAAGCTGTGGTGAGATCTTATCTGTAACTTGCTTCGGATAAAATAAAGACATTTGAACATCACTCAGACTCGCTCGATCAGTAAAGAACAGATATTAATATCAATATTAGGAGTGTTTTTTAGTTACGATAAAATTATAAACACATTCTACACTCAAAGTATTTCACCAAAAGATAAAACTCCACATGTTGTCCCTCACCAGCTGTTAGTTCAGGCGACTCGTGTTCGAGCCTCAGATTTACTCAAGTTTATGTTTCATAGCAAATAACTTCAGATGTCTGCATGTTTCTGCACAGGTTTATTGATAAAGCACATGTTTCTGCACAGGTGTATTGATAAAGCACATGTTTCTGCACAGGTGTATTGATAAAGCACATGTTTCTGCACAGGTTTATTGATAAAGCACATGTTTCTGCACAGGTGTATTGATAAAGCACATGTTTCTGCACAGGTGTATTGATAAAGCACATGTTTCTGCACAGGTTTATTGATAAAGCACATGTTTCTGCACAGGTGTATTGATAAAGCACATGTTTCTGCACAGGTGTATTGATAAAGCACATGTTTCTGCACAGGTTTATTGATAAAGCACATGTTTCTGCACAGGTGTATTGATAAAGCACATGTTTCTGCACAGGTTTATTGATAAAGCACATGTTTCTGCACATGTTTATTGATAAAGCACATGTTTCTGCACAGGTTTATTACAGCGCAGTCACATGACGGAGTGATCAGGCACAGGGAGTGATGATGGCGATGGACGTCTCAGTCGTCATGTTTGAGTCTGCGGATCTTGCCCTTGTGTCTGTCGATCTCTCTCTGCAGACGCTCGATCTCCTTCTTATGATGGTCGATCTCTTCTTCATGGTGTTTCTTCAGCGCCGCCAGCTGCTCCTTCTCCTTCTGCCTGTCAGACACACGTCATCATTACTCATGAGCAGAACACATGATGGAGGCGACGAGACTGAAACTCACTTGAAGTATCGCTCCTCGTCGGCCGCCTGTTTCTTCCCGAGCGCTCCTCCTGCTTCCCGAACCGAGCCGCCCGCTCCTCCTCCTTTACCGGCTCCCGAACCCAGATCACCCAGCTGGAGGGGGGAGGGTGTGTGTGTGTGTGTGTGTGTGTGTGTGTGTGAGAGAGTGAGTGAGTGTGAGTGAGAGAGTCGATTAATCGGGTGTAATTTGTCCTCAAACAATGTGCAATTAGAAGTCAATTAAAACTAATATAGCAAACTGTATCTATGTATAAAAAAATTAATAAAAAAAAAGGTTTAAATTTAAGCTGATTGGAAAATGTAAAGTTAAGTCGTTAATTAAAAATGATAGTAAAGAAAAACAAAAGCTCAAATTCACTCGTCCGACCACATTATACTCCATCACAAGCGCTCCATTACTCTTACTGCAGTTCCATGAAGAATTTTAACTTTAAGTTTAATGTTTATCAAGAGTTAATACTCTCGATGCGCATGCGCCGTCAGCGTCACCAGTGGAAACAGTCACGTGACATTCTAGCGTTTGTAGATGAAGATATAACTTTAATTGTAGAATAACAGTTAAATATGGAAGCTTGTTTCCGCCACAGAATACAAATAAAGAAGGTAAATGTGACTTCTCACAACATTTCTCCCTCATTTACATAATGGCAGTATATTTAAGTGACGAATATGTTTATATGCGATTCATCGATGCTCAAATGCGTTGAGTTGCTGCAGCACTAACATATTTCACCTCAGAAAAGAAAATGGTCTTTAATTCATGACCAATGTGGTTTATCAACCGGATTTTCATTCATACTCGACATTCTCCCTCAGGAAAGACGTTCTACAGTACCTGATCTGACCCTCTCCTCAGCGCTGAGGTGAAGTAGCCTCTGACACTGGTCCTCAGCAGCAGAGCCATGACTGAACCCCGATCACGACACACGGCAACACAACAGAGTTTAATGTCCTTGTGCAGAACCAGATCGGAACACGGAAACAACTGACCACAGAATAAACTGGACGTCTTCAAAACACAGCGTCATCAGCGCCACCTGGCGGCCGGAGACCAGCGCACTGCGCATGCGCAGACTCAGCCCGCTGAAACCGTGCTTTGTTTGGAGCAGAATCAATGTATTCTTCATATTTAGTTTTATTTTGTAAAGTAAATAAAGTTAGCACAGTATATTCGAAAATATGGTTTTCTTACACAACTAAAATGTTTCGTTTTCAAGAAGATGTTCTCTGTAGCTCTGATGGAATAAAAAGCTAGGATGATGGATCCAGTTTTTGAATGTACACTAGTGACAGTGTAAATCTGAATTAGCAGGGGTCACGTGAGAATTTACAACGATCACTAAGCGCATATGAGATAGTTCACCAATTATGTTATGGAGGTTATTATGTTTAACAAACTTATGTTCATATTAGCCAATAACTTCCTGCATGAAAATATCGTTTCTGTTTACATGTGCACAAATGAGTGTCGCCAATAGGTGTGTCTCGTTTTAAATAAAATATTTGAAAGTTACTTATAACAATGAAAGTTTAATTTAATGACTGAACTGATTTGCAAAGGTTCGTATGGATGTGTCTTTTATGAATGACAGCATTTTTTTGTTCAGCTGTGCTTTTTCCTCTTTCTAAAAACATTACTGAGATGATTATCTACAACAATTCAATGTGAAAATCAATCAAATACAAAGAATAATAGATTAAACCATTATATACTGTTCTATTCTGTTCTATTATTGCACTGTCTCTGTTCAGAACATTCTATGGCAGCATTACTCACTCATCTCGCACACAATATGAATTGTGTTGTCAAGACGACGAGTTCCGGAAGCAGTTGACCTCGCGTCATCATCATCATCATCATCATCATCATCAGCGGGAAAGACTAGTGACATCACTGAACAAAAGAGTACAGCTCAAACTCTGATTCATTCATTCATTCATTCATAAAAATCAAATAAAAACTCTGATTCATTCACCTCATGCATCAGATTAAGTTTTTAGAAGGCACTGTCTGTTCAGAGAGAGAGAGAGAGAGCCTGGCTGTGCCACTGGTTACTTCACATACTGGTTTGGACCAGTTAAAATAGTAAGTCAGAGTTGCAAAGTGGATGTTTTTGGGTCCTCAAGCCCGTGCACTACAGAAGATGTGTGTGATGGTTCCCTTTCAAACAGTTCATAACAAACCCTCTCTCTGTTGTGACGGTGATGATGTGGTCAGCAGGGGGCAGCATTTCCAAACAGATCCAGTCCTGAGATGCACTAACCTCACTTCATGTTCAGCAGATGCAGTTCAGCAACTCAACAACTCAGTTAACTAGACTCTCCTGTATACTAGACTCTCCTGTTAACTAGAGTCCATCCTCTTAATTAGTCTCTCCTGTATACTAGTCTCTCATGTATACTAGACTCTTCTGTTAACTAGTCTCTCATGTATACTAGACTCTTCTGTTAACTAGACTCTCCTGTATACTAGTCTCTCATGTATACTAGACTCTTCTGTTAACTAGTCTCTCATGTATACTAGACTCTCCTGTATACTAGACTCTCCTGTATACTAGACTCTCCTGTATACTAGAGTCCATCCTCTTAACTAGACTCTCCTGTATACTAGAGTCCATCCTCTTAACTAGACTCTCCTGTATACTAGAGTCCATCCTCTTAACTAGACTCTCCTGTATACTAGACTCTCCTGTATACTAGACTCTCCTGTATACTAGTCTCTCATGTATACTAGACTCTCCTGTATACTAGAGTCCATCCTCTTAACTAGACTCTCCTATATACCAGACTCTCCTGTATACTAGAGTCCATCCTCTTACTAGACTCTCCTGTATACTAGACTCTTCTGTTAACTAGTCTCTCCTGCATACTAGACTCTCCTGTATACTAGACTCTCCTGTATACTAGAGTCCATCCTCTTAACTAGACTCTCCTGTATACTAGACTCTCCTGTATACTAGTCTCTCATGTATACTAGTCTCTCATGTATACTAGACTCTCCTGTATACTAGAGTCCATCCTCTTAACTAGACTCTCCTATATACTAGACTCTCCTGTATACTAGAGTCCATCCTCTTACTAGACTCTCCTGTATACTAGACTCTCCTGTATACTAGAGTCTATCCTCTTAACTAGACTCTCCTGTATACTAGAGTCCATCCTCTTAACTAGTCTCTCCTGTATACTAGACTCTCCTGTATACTAGACTCTCCTGTATACTAGTCCATCCTCTTAACTAGACTCTCCTGTATACTAGACTCTCCTGTATACTAGAGTCCATCCTCTTAACTAGACTCTCCTGTATACTAGACTCTCCTGTATACTAGAGTCCACCCTCTTAACTAGACTCTCCTGTATACTAGACTCTCCTGTATACTAGAGTCTATCCTCTTAACTAGACTCTCCTGTTAACTAGAGTCCATCCTCTTAACTAGACTCTCCTGTTAACTAGAGTCCATCCTCTTAACTAGTCTCTCCTGTATACTAGTCTCTCCTGTATACTAGACTCTCCTGTATACTAGACTCTCCTCTTAACTAGCCTTTCCTCTTAACTAGACTCTCCTGTATACTAGACTCTCCTGTTTACTAGACTCTCCTGTTAACTAGAGTCCATCCTCTTAACTAGACTCTCCTGTTAACTAGAGTCCATCCTCTTAACTAGTCTCTCCTCTTAACTAGAGTCCATCCTCTTAACTAGTATCTCCTGTATACTAGACTCTCCTCTTAACTAGCCTTTCCTCTTAACTAGACTCTCCTGTATACTAGACTCTCCTGTTTACTAGACTCTCCTGTTAACTAGAGTCCATCCTCTTAACTAGACTCTCCTGTTAACTAGAGTCCATCCTCTTAACTAGTCTCTCCTCTTAACTAGAGTCCATCCTCTTAACTAGACTCTCCTGTTAACTAGAGTCCATCCTCTTAACTAGACTCTCCTCTTAACTAGAGTCAAGTTTATTTGTATAGCGCTTTTCACAATACAGATTGCATCAAAGCAGCTTCACAGTATTAAATTAAAATAATACAACAAAGTTTGTTTCAAGAGGAATTTATTGATTGATAAAATTAAATTAAATATCCCCAAAATATCCCCAACAGAGTCTCCTGTTAACTAGTCTCTCCTCTTAACTAGTCTCTCCTCTTGACTAGTATCTCCTGTATACTAGTCTCTCCTGTATACTAGTCTCTCCTGTATACTAGACTCTCCTGTATACTAGACTCTCCTCTTAACTAGAGTCTCCTGTTAACTAGTCTCTCCTCTTAACTAGTCTCTCCTCTTGACTAGTATCTCCTGTATACTAGTCTCTCCTCTTAACTAGTATCTCCTGTATACTAGACTCTCCTGTATACTAGTCTCTCCTGTATACTAATCTCTCCTGTATACTAATCTCTCCTGTATACTAGACTCTCCTGTATACTAATCTCTCCTGTATACTAGTCTCTCCTGTATACTAGTCTCTCCTCTTAACTAGTATCTCCTGTATACTAGTCTCTCCTGTATACTAAACTCTCCTCTTAACTAGTCTCTCCTGTGTATACTAGTCTCTCCTGTATACTAGTCTCTCCTCTTAACTAGTCTCTCCTGTATACTAGACTCTCCTCTTAACTAGTCTCTCCTGTATACTAGTCTCTCCTCTTAACTAGACTCTCCACTTAACTAGTCTCTCCTGTATACTAGACTCTCCTCTTAACTAGTCTCTCCTGTATACTAGACTTTCCTCTTAACTAGTCTCTCCTGTATACTAGTCTCTCCTCTTAACTAGACTCTCCTCTTAACTAGTTTCTCCTGTATACTAGACTCTCCTCTTAACTAGTCTCTCCTGTATACTAGTCTCTCCTGTATACTAGTCTCTCCTGTATACTAGTCTCTCCTCTTAACTAGACTCTCCTCTTAACTAGTCTCTCCTGTATACTAGACTCTCCTGTTAACTAGAGTCCATCCTCTTAACTAGTCTCTCCTGTATACTAGACTCTCCTCTTAACTAGTCCCTCCTCTTAACTAGACTATCCTGTATACTAGTCTCTCCTCTTAACTAGTCTCTCCTCTTAACTAGTCCCTCCTCTTAACTAGACTCTCCTGTATACTAGACTATCCTCTAAACTAGTCTCTCCTGTATACTAGTCTCTCCTCTTAACTAGACTCTCCTCTTAACTAGTCTATCCTGTATACTAGACTCTCCTCTTAACTAGTCTCTCCTCTTGTATACTAGACTCTCCTGTTAGCTAGAGTCCATCCTCTTAACTAGTCTCTCCTGTATACTAGTCTCTCATGTATACTAGACTCTTCTGTTAACTAGTCTCTCATGTATACTAGACTCTTCTGTTAACTAGACTCTCCTGTATACTAGTCTCTCATGTATACTAGACTCTTCTGTTAACTAGTCTCTCATGTATACTAGACTCTCCTGTATACTAGTCTCTCCTCTTAACTAGTCTCTCCTCTTAACTAGTCCCTCCTCTTAACTAGACTCTCCTGTATACTAGACTCTCCTGTTAACTAGAGTCCATCCTCTTAACTAGTCTCTCCTGTATACTAGACTCTCCTCTTAACTAGTCCCTCCTCTTAACTAGACTATCCTGTATACTAGTCTCTCCTCTTAACTAGTCTCTCCTCTTAACTAGTCCCTCCTCTTAACTAGACTCTCCTGTATACTAGACTATCCTCTTAACTAGTCCCTCCTGTATACTAGTCTCTCCTGTATACTAGTCTCTCCTCTTAACTAGACTCTCCTCTTAACTAGTCTCTCCTGTATACTAGACTCTCCTCTTAACTAGTCTCTCCTCTTGTATACTAGACTCTCCTGTTAGCTAGAGTCCATCCTCTTAACTAGTCTCTCCTGTATACTAGACTCTCCTCTTAACTAGACTCTCCTCTTAACTAGTCTCTCCTGTATACTAGACTCTCCTCTTAACTAGTCTCTCCTCTTGTATACTAGACTCTCCTGTTAACTAGAGTCCATCCTCTTAACTAGTCTCTCCTGTATACTAGACTCTCCTCTTAACTAGTCCCTCCTCTTAACTAGTCTCTCCTCTTAACTAGTCCCTCCTCTTAACTAGACTCTCCTGTATACTAGTCTCTCCTCTTAACTAGTATCTCCTCTTAACTAGTCCCTCCTCTTAACTAGACTCTCCTGGTAAATATGATCAAAGATGGCTGTAAAAATAAATCTGCATGGTTTATCTTTCATTCAAAACATTTGCAAAAATCCAACCTTTCACTGAAGATTGTTGAGCTTAATCAGGGCAATAATTATGAAGTTCCAATCAACTAAAGATGTTCTGAATCTGTCGAGGACGTGTGTTTATATCGTCCTAATGGAAGATTTTCAGTGAACAAAGACTCTCCAAGAGTCACAGATGGAGAATCACAGAGATGAGTGAGTCTTGGGCTCAGAAAGCCTAAAGAATCACCACATGTTGTTCGGGAGGGTTTAAGAAAAATCCTCCTTGCTCGAGGATCGTCGCTGATCTCCAAACTCATCAGGCATGATAGAGAAAACTCAGACCTGTTATCTGGAAAGAGGGTTTTAATAAAAGGGTGCCAATAATGACGTGTTTTGGAGAAAAGCATTTATTTCATAATGTGATTTCCCCACCACTTTCAATTATTTTACTTCAATGAAAGATTCGATTTTTGCAACAATAATAATAAAAAAAGATCAAAAGGAAAAAACAATGCAGATTTATTTTAACAGCCATCTTTGATCATACTGACCAACGAGGTTTAAGACTTCTGTCTATTCCTCAGTAAAAGTTGCTCTCAGCAGCACTGGTAATAGGCTTTAAAGGCAAGGCAAGGCAAGTTTATTTATATAGCACATTTCATACACAATGGCAATTCAAAGTGCTTTACATAGAAGAAATTAAAATAATTAAAATAAATAAGAATAATTAAAACAGATTAGAAAAATAAAATACAGTACAGTACAAACAGTCGGACGAACAGCGGCACAGTGCTCATTCAGTAAATGCATAGCTAAACAGAAGTGTTTTGAGTCTGGATTTGAATGTGACTACTGTAGGAGCACATCTGATCTCTTCTGGAAGCTGGTTCCAGCTGCGGCTGGCATAATAGCTAAAAGCGGACTCGCCATGTTTAGAGTGAACCCTTGGTATTTCTAGCTGATATGATCCTAATGATCTGAGTGATCTGTTGGGTTTATATTCAGTGAGCATATCTGCAATGTATTGAGGTCCTAGGCCATTGAATGATTTATATACCAGTAATAATACTTTAAAATCAATCCTAAATTTAACTGGGAGCCAGTGTAAAGACCTGAGGACTGGTGTGATATGTTCATATTTTCTGGTTCTGCTCAGAATCCTGGCGGCAGCGTTCTGTATGAGCTGCAACTGTCTTATGGTCTTTTTGGGAAGGCCAGTGAGAAGTCCATTACAATAATCCACCCTGCTGGTGATGAAAGCATGCACAAGTTTCTCTAAGTCTTGTCTGGATACAAAGCATCTAATTCTTGCAATATTTTTTAGATGATAGTATGCTGATTTAGTTATTGCTTTGACATGACTACTGAAACTAAGGTCTGACTCTAGTGTCACACCAAGACTCCTGACTTGATGTTTAGTTGTTAGACCCCTAGAGTGAAGGTATGCGTTCACCTTGAGAACTTCATCTTTGTTTCCAAATGCAATGACTTCAGTTTTGTCTTTGTTTAACTGAATAAAGTTTTGACACATCCAACTGTTGACTTCATCAATGCATTGGCACAGGGAGTCAATGGGGCTGTAATCGTTAGGCGATAGGGCTGAGTAAATCTGTGTGTCGTCTGCATAGCTGTGGTAAGCAATTTGGTTCTTTCTCATTATTTGGCTCATTGGGAGCATATACAGGTTGAACAGGAGTGGCGCAAGAATTGAGCCTTGAGGGACTCCGCATGTCATGGATGTCCATTGAGACCTATGGTCTCCTATACTCACATAATAACCTCTCCCATCTAAGTATGACCTGAACCATTTTAGGACTATCCCAGAAAGCCTAAAATGCTTTCTCTATTTAAGAGAAAACTCTTACCTAAGAACTTCTTTCTGCTGCTATTTAGGAGAACTCTTAGTGCTAAGATGTTTTGTGAATACAGCCCCTGATAACTTTAAATGAACGTTCTATTAACGTTACTGGAAGAACGTTTGCTCATAACATTGACAGAACGTTCCCTGTTCGCTGAGATCAGATCATCTAACCTGGTGTGAATCACAGGAACTGTGTAATAATGCAGCTGAACTTCTCATTATCTATAATCTTAGCTTATCAGGAGTGACCAACGACGTCAACTCGATCTCAGCATCTTTGTGAATACTTTTTTTTTTTTTTTTTTTTTCTTACCTAAGAACTTATTTTCCTGCTGCTATTTAGGAGACCTCTTTGTCTGATCTGCTGGAAACCTTCATCATAACAGAGATCAGATCATCTCACCTGTTGTGAATCACAGGAACTGTGTAATAACGCAGCTGAACTTGCAGAGCATCCGGTGTCTTTATATGGACTTCCGTTGGTTCGCTGTCCTCATATAATATGTTCTCTTTTCTCTTCGGTACCACTGCTGTTGTTGCCAATGGAAACGGTTTCCTGGCAACCAGCATCTGCTGAGCGATGACACGCTGAGGTCGTTCTCCCAGTCCAACATCAGCCACACACACATTAAACACATTTAACACAGGTTCGGTTCGCTGATGGAGTGGGTATGACGGATGATTCAAATACATTTGAACGCTCTGAGCGGCTGCAATCATATTTGAACTCGATGAACCGTCAAACACACTGTAACTATCAGAACTCAAAACTTTCTTTCTTGAAATGAAATACAGTCTCCTTCTGTAGATGTGAGAGATTATGAATGATGACTGGATTGAACTGAGAGACACACACTCACACACAGCAGAACATCTCAGTCACTCCATCACTGTCATCAAACGCTCTCCTTTGCTCCTCAGATCACAGAATATGTGGGGGGAAAAAAAATTCTTGGTAACGTGAATGTTAAACAACTGGGAATAAAGTTAAAACTCTATAGAGTTATGAAAGACAAACCAAAGTAAAATGTCGAGGCAGTGACGATCCTGACCTCTGACCTCTCTCTCTCTCTCTCTCTCTCTCTCTCTCACACACACACACACACACACAGGTGAGGATTTCCAGTCACGATTTAGACCGTACCATAGTACTGAGACAGCTCTCATTAGAGTCACAAATGATTTGCTCTTATCATCTGATCGTGGTTGTATCTCGCTATTAGTGTTACTCGATCTTAGTGCTGCATTTGACACTATTGTCCACAACATTCTTTTAAATAGACTCGAAAATGATGTTGGCATTAGTGAAATTGCATTAGCATGGTTTAAATCATACTTATCTGACCGTTTTGTAGCAGTAAATGAAGAGATGTCTCATCGATCACAAGTTCAGTATGGCGTACCACAAGGCTCAGTACTAGGACCGCTGCTGTTCACTCTGTACATACCCTCACACACACACACACACACACACACACACACACACACACACACACACACACACACACACACACACACACACACACA
The DNA here is from genome assembly GCA_021554675.1 of Leuciscus idus. Taxonomy (NCBI): domain Eukaryota; kingdom Metazoa; phylum Chordata; class Actinopteri; order Cypriniformes; family Leuciscidae; genus Leuciscus; species Leuciscus idus. The sequence goes on along the minus strand of CM038628.1, from coordinate 46,826,013 downwards.
CACACACACACACACACACACACACACACTCTGTACATGCTACCCTTGGGAGATATCATTAGGAAACATGGCATTAGTTTTCACTGTTATGCCGATGATACTCAGCTCTATATTTCTTCACGCCCTGACGAAACTTACCAATTCACAAAATTAACGGAATGCATAGCTGACATAAAAAATTGGATGACTAGTAATTTCCTACTACTTAACTCTGAAAAAACAGAGATTCTAATTATTGGACAAAAACTTCCTCACGTAATAACCTAGAATACTGTCTAACACTTTCTCCATTCTGTCACTGATGGAGTTTGGGTTCCTGCCACGGTTTCCTCTGGCTTGCTTAGTTGGGGACACTTAATATTAGGGATGCACATCATATAACTGCCACCATATCGGTATCGGTAGATATATGTTCATTTTAATGTTATCGTGATCGGCCCGATAAGAAAATTAGGCCGATTATATAATTATATAAAAGTTTGAATTTTGATTTTTCGGCCAATATATCGGTTATCGGCTTTCAAATATAAAGAATTATCGGTTATCGGTATCAGCCAAAATTTTCATATCGGTGCATCCCTACTTAATATTCAACAATATTATTGATTTGACTGTACTGACGCCGCTGTATGAGAACTGAACTTTTTAGATGTTCTCAGATGTTGCCATGCAGTTGCTAATGTATTCTGAGTAGTTGCTATGCGGTTGCTAGGGCATTATGGATGGTTTCTAGTGTGTTTCTCCCTGTCCAGAGTGAAAGGAGTCCTGCAGCCTCGGGTCTCTGGGATCCACTGGTCTGTAGAAACGTCTCGGATCCATCATTTTCCACTGTTTTCTGCAGCAGGAGGTGAAGTGAGTCAGTGAGTAAAGCAGCAGCTCACGCTCAGCTTTAATACACAGGACTGACTCATTAAACACACCTGAGAGTGAGTCTGCCCCAGCCTCTCGAGGGGTCGTTTCTCCGCTGAGTGATGTGGAAGAATGGATTGAGTTGAATCCCAGTGGTCTCCGTCGAGAGCTGTTCCCCGCGGAGAAGAATTGCTCTCTGAATCTGCTGGCATTTGGCCGTGACGCAGAAACACAGCTGTAATCCACTTTCACATTCACATCAGCCAGATCACGTGACTCACAATATTCAACAGCGCAATTACTTTCTCTGGGCTTGAATGAAACAAGACAAAAACCCACACAAAGCTTCGAGTGGCACATTCATACCGTCATGAGGAATTAAATAACACCCCAGCACACAATTACTGAGAGTGTTTCTGCACTTACATCCAGCCCTCTCTGACACAGTGCATTATGGGTCGCCTTCTGAATGCCACTGACTAACTGCATGACACACATGAGGTTTGACTCCAACAAAAGGACGGAAATGAATGTTGAGGGGAAGCAAGCGGTGATCATCAACCCTAGCACTAGTTCACAATGCAAAAAAATGATTTTCTTTCTCAGGATTTTCATCTTGTCAGTACAAATTTCTAAACATTCTTTAAAATGTATCAGTAGAGTTTATGGTTAAAACAAGAAATATCTGACATGAACTAGTTTTCCCTTTCAGTTTAGAATATGTTTCTGACCCCATTGGCAGATATTTGTTCATGATTTAAGCTCAAACTCACTTCATTTTCATACATTTTAGACTTAATATGTTCAGTCATTTTGCTTCTCAAGTAAATGTATCTTGATTTAAGAATGTTTTTTGCAGTGGGAATTCTGTCATCCTTTACTCGCTCTCATGTGCCATGACTTTATTTCTTCCTTTTCTTTCATGGGAAAATGAAAGAAACCTTAGGCAATCGTTCTTGTGTTCCATACGGTTGTAAGGGTGAGCAAACGATCACAGAATTTCGTGGTTTGTTCCTTTAACCTTCACCAGTCTTGTTTATTTCTATAATTAACTGTGATTGATGTAATGAGTTTGTTGGGATATCCAGTGTTTTTGCTCTCTTACATTTATAGATTCCTGTAAACAAAGGAAATCTTTCCTGAGAGAAGGAGCCTGATGCTAATGAGCAAAATACAGATGGTCATTAGTTTTTATCCTGTATAGTTGTTGTGTAATCTTTTGCTCATATTTAGACCAAAATGGAAATAGGCCCATAGTGGAAAATAAGTACATTTACATTTAGTCATTTAGCAGACGCTTTTGTCTTACAAATTAGGCCTAAATTAAGCGAGTCATCGTGAAGAGGTAAAAAACAACGCAAGAAGTGCTCAAAACACGAAGTTCAGGCATTGCTCAGAGTAGCATAAGCCCGATAAGGGAGGATTAAAGGAAAAGGAAAGAATTTTTTTTTTTATGAGGTTAAGTGCTCACGGAAGAGATGGGTTTTCAGAATGTTGTCAAACTAAAGTACAAACTATATTAACATTGATGACCCTAATTTAGACATTAAGCAAAAAACAAGACATCTTACATCGGCAGCATTTCTCAGAAACTACTATCATTACAACAGCTGTCTGTGATGTGTGTCAGTTTCATGTACAGATTGATTGGTGGTTTGATGCTTTCAGAACACTTGGTGCTGCAGAAACCACATTTTCAGTCAAGAAAGTGAAGAGTAGGCAGTCAGTAATTTTAAGTTCTTTTATTTTATTAGAAACTAGACACTTTTACCTTATTGTTCTTAAAACTGTACAATCACAAGAGGAGGTAAAACACACAGAGAGACTCTGTTGCTGGAGATTCAGACAGACATCGGGAACCTCACGCTAACAGGAGACGCGAGGAATATCAGCACACACACAGAGACACACACAGGTCTAAAAAACAAGACGACCGAGGGTTCAGTGTCTCAGCAATATGGAGAAATCAGTACAAAACTCTAGGGCATTTTCCTGAAGCACAGTCAGATATATCTCTAAGCTATTACTCATATTTTTCTTTCCTGAAAGTTCTTTTAGCAGCAAGACACAGCGTCTTGTTTTGTCCTTCATTTGATAGCTAATATAGTCCGAGAACAGTGTTGTCATAAAGGATTCTATAGGGTCTATAAAGGCGATATAAAACTCTGAAAATGATTAACAAAACCTGACAAGATTCTGATGTCAGTCCTGCTTGGGCATCAAGCATCTGTCCTCATATTGCACTGATGCCAGTCAATGGTTTGGCATATCTACTGCACCGGGACTCTCTCCCGTAACGTGCGCTGGGGATTCGTTCACAAGGCCGTAGAAAGAGCCGCTGGTGGGAATGGAGGGAACACAGTGATCTGATCCAATGGAGCGAAGGAGAAAACAACAGCTCGTCCGCAAAGAGTCCAAGGCTACACAGTCACTGCTGCTCCGCCTACATTACCCAGAATGCTGAGCTCATGCTGGGATACTCCATCCTGCTGCTGTTTTGGGAATGACTGAACAGTTTCATACAGTTCTTGAAAATAAACTTCGATGAACAGAAATATGCTCAAAATCATAACATGATCATAAGAACCAAGGAATAACATTAATAATAATAATAATAATAATAATAATGATAACAATAACACACTACACTAATAACAGAGGAATCATGATGCTCTTATAGTCTTTTTCAAGTTTTCAGTACAATTATTTCCCCAAAGTTTGATGGAAGCGTCCAGAAATGCTCCACGCAAAGCGCTAAAAACGAACACCACAGCGACGGCAGTTCATGTGTGTCCATTCGGCACAGCTCACAACCCCAGAGGCTCATGGGAGACGGCCGACGAGATCGCTCTGGAAGGAGCCCCAAAGGGCCAAACTCGAGCAGCCGAGAAAGCTAACGACCCTCCTCTGGGAAGATTCGCCCATCCCAAACCGGAGCTGTGGAAAAATGAACGGGCACAGGCGGGTGTCCACGCCACCTCCTGGACCAGATGGAAGAGTGTTGGGAAAAGCTCTCGATGAACCAACCAGAATCTCTCCTGGCACGGAAAACCTTCAGATGCCTTCTAATGATCATCTAGAGCTGAGAGCTACTTCTGAAGCTGGAGAGACACGTATTGAAATGACAGACGGGTACAGCACTCCCCTCTCGGGTTCCTCTCTACCTCTCCGCCCTCTACATGCTCATCCCTTCATTTCCGCTCTCTTTCCCAAATCAAATTCAGACCGAGGTGTTCAGGGTTAGATGTGGTTCCCTCACACCTCTGTCTGCAGGTCAATGATGTCTTGGCCCACAAGGGGAATGGATGCTCCGGCCTTCTCCCACTCCACGCCCTGGAGATCCAGAGGAGACGCCTGAAGCGGCTCCATGTCCTTTCGGACCCAGGCAGGTGGAGACGCCTGCGTCCGGCTCATGCTCTCCCAGGAGCGATCCATGGCTCCCTGCTGCTTATCCTGGAGAGAGACATTGAGAACAGAGTTGGAGATGGCGTACTCGGCAGGGAGTGGGAAAACTTCACAGGCAGTCAAAAGACTGGGACACTTACGCTATGGTTTGTCTTGTCACTTCCAGCGGAGGAAACGCTCCATCTGACAGACTGCAGAGAGAAAATAGCATTAATCCAAAGTCCGAGCCAAGAGGTTCCCATATGTTCTTTTTTCCAGAAAGTATTCAGAGTTCAATCATGGAAAGTTCCACATATGACCGTCTGGTTCAGCGGCTCACCTTGCTGTCGGAGGCCGGTGACTCCCTGTCCTTCTCGGCGTGATGCATTTTTCTGTTGAGGTCCTGGAACATGTTCTGGTGGCGCTTTCGGGTGTGCATGATTTTCTACACGAGAGAGAAAGAAACGCTTATTAAGGTACTGTTGCAGATGTGCATTTAACTAGTGCTACAAAACTCTGAAAGTGAGTAATTACCTCAAAATCAAGTTCTGCATAACGGGATTTCTGCCTCTGTGAGAGTAAAACAGGCAAGATTTAATATCACATCATGCAATAATCATGTAATTTATCAGACGAGGTGTTCATTGGGTGTGGCATTAGCAAGAATGAACGGCGCCTCTTACCCCCTCGCTGACCTCCAAAGAGCTCATAGACAGGGTGGAGATGGTTTCACTCTTGGACATCATGGAGTTCATGGAGTCAAAGGTGTCGCCCAGACTGCTGGTCACGTGACTTTCGCTGGAGATGTTGTGGATGTTCTGAATGGGCGAGTCGCGCTCCGAGTACGATACGCTGACGCGGTCGGCGGGGAGCGTTTTGACGGCGTAGGCGGCTTGCGGTTCGGCGAAGGTTCCACTCAGATGCATGAGGCGGGCCTGCGGGAGCTCGGTGCTGATGTTGTACTTGCCGGAGCCGCTGGAGTCGTCTTTGGGTTTGGCGCGGAGGGTGGAGGTGGTGTTGGGCAGGAGCACATAACCGCTGCCGTCAGGACAGACACTCTCGGCCTGAGCGAGGGCCAGATCCACGTCCAGCTGCTTGAAGAGCTCGCTGTCACACACATACACGGGTTTCCCGCAGGATGGGTCGACCCCGCGACCTTTCTCTCTCCGCAGGGTGAGCGTGTGGCTGGAGTACTCGGGAACGGGGGGGAAGTGGCTCTTTCCGCTGGGGTTGGACGGAAGGGTGTGGAAGTTTGGGCCAAGGGGCAGGGGAAGCTGTGGAGGGGGCATCTTCTCCTCGGAAGAGCTCTTCATTCCACCTGAAGGGAAGCGGACAGACAGGTGAGACCGAGGCGTGTGGAAAACAGTCCCCCTAACCCATCAGTTATCATGAAGACTTTAATGCTCTTTGTGGTTTGTTTACTTACCTAGTCGGTTTGAGTCGCTATCCTTCTCAAAGTCAGACTGCACACGAGAAAGAAAGATAAGAAATTCAATATTTGAAAGTCAAGTCATCTTCATTTATACAGCGCTTTAACAATATAGACTGTTTCAAAGCAGCTTTACAGTGATAATAGGAAATTAAAGTAACAGAGATTGTTTAGGCTTTACAGCAGATCTAGAGTAAAGTTATTGTCCATATAAAGTTAGTTTTGATTGAGTCACTTCCGTTGTAAAGATCATTAGTCATTAACTTAGGGGCCGCTAACACACACACCGTTCTAACAGAAAACCCTTAATGCGTTCTGGCCACTCATTTGCACAACAACAGTGTCTGAGGCTCGAGAACGCAAACCTTGAAACAGGTTCCAATGCTGACGGTGTGCACATGCTCATTACGTGTTCAGCCAATGCCAATGTTAGCATGTGAACAGCAGGAGAATGTTTGCGTGCGCACTCACCATGAGCTGCGTGTGGGCGTTCTGCAGGGAGCTTCCGGAGTCGCCGTTCCCGTCATCTTTACGATCCACAACACGGCATTTCACCGCCTCCTGAACCTGAAACACACACACGTATGAGCTCTGGCACACTCATACACACGTTAAACACACATGTGCTGCGGTCGTGAGCGTGCTAACCTCGCGGCGCAGGATGCAGTGCACCATGACAATGATGAATCCCTCCAGGGAGTCGAAGACAGCGAAGAGGATCTGGAAGAGAGCGGAGCGGCGGTCCGTGATGGCCAACACCGCAGACATCCAGGTCAGCGCCAGGAGAGGGAGGACCACGCAGGAGCTCCACAGCGACGCCCTGCAGGACAGCACGTTAGCACAACATCCGGCTGGAGTGTGTGGTGTTTCATTAGGTGTGTTTAATGTTTCTTACCCAGCCCTCTCTTTCAGCTTGACGTCTGTGATGCCGTCTTTGGACACAAGCTTGTTGAAAACCAGAATACCAATCACCATGTTGACCTGAAAACACACGAGACGTCAGTGAACTGCATGTGCATGTGCATGTGCTGTCGATGCAATAATCACACAGTCAGCTTTATTTATACAGCGCTTTTTAGTGTTTCAAAGCAGCTTTACCGAGATAACAGGAAAATAATGCAACAAAGTTGCATGTTGTAAGTTCAGTGACGGTTCATTTTTGTAGTAAAAAAGTTATTAATTTAGTTCATTTATATATATATCCGCTCTGGAGAAAACAGTGATGTCATCGTCCAGCTCAGTTCAGTTCTCATATAATGGTGTCAATGCAGGAGATCAATAATATTGTTGAATATTAAATGAAATGTTCACGCAGTGACCGCGAGCGTCTCCTCACCAGAACGACAGCAGCCGCCGGACCCACGAATGAGTATAAGAGACCGCCCTCGAGAGACAGCCAGCAGCTGCGGAGAACAAGAGCACAGCGTTAAACTAACTAAAACACACACGCGGAGAGAGAGACGAGAGGAACGGGATGGGGAATACTCACTAGTTGACGGTGCCGTAGCCTTTGGCTTTGGTGAAGCCGACGGAAACGGCGACAACTAAAGCGGGCAGACCTGAGAGAGATCCAGAGAGAGAGAGTTAGACACCATCCCGACAGAGATCCGGCAGAATCAGCACCAGCACACACACACACACACACACACACACACACACACACACACACTCACCCCAGCCCAGGCACAGGAAGCGTTTGCGGATGATGCGGTTTCGCAGGCGGCCCGTCACGGCCATGTAGGACTGCCACGCCTCGGTCAGGACCCAGCAGAACGAGGACAAGAAGAAGAAGTGCAGCAGCGCCGCCACCAGCGCACACATGACCTGAGAGAGAGAACCAGAGGTGAGCCGGGGCCGTCAGAGCTGAGGAAGGTCAAGGTCAGGGGTCGGGATCGGGATCAGGATCAGGGTAGGGGTCGGGATCAGGTTTGGGATTGGGATGATGATTGGGATCTGGGTCGGGATCGGGATTGGGATTGGGGTCGGGATCGGGATCGGGATTGGGGTAAGGATCAGGGTTGGGATCGGGATCGGGATCGGGATTGGGATCGGGGTCGGGATCAGGGTCGGTTGCCTCACCTTGTTGCGCGCTTGCGTCTGACTGATCAGAATGAGGGCGTTGGAGCAGATGATTGACAGACAGAAGTTGATCAGGATCACTGAACGTTCTGAGCGAATGTACCTGAGAAGAAAAAGATGATCAATGAAAACCAGTCAGTCCAACCGAGCGGTTTTAAACTGGGCTCCAAAAAGTTTGAAAACCCTAGATCCAAATGATAAGTCAATCAATAAATGAATAATATCAATCAACCCATCAAAAAAATAATAAAGTCAATCATTATGATAAGTTTCTTACTTCCACACGGAGACATAGATGATGATGAGGAGGAGGAGGGTGAGGGACGACACCCCGCATCCCACGATCAACGTAACCGACGGTAACAGAGACCTATCCATGTTCTGCGGAGAAACACAGTAAGGTCAGTGTGAACACTCACACTCACGCACACACACACACACACACACACACACACACACACACACACACACACACACACATCTCCCTCAGGACAGAATGACTGGCAGAAACAGGGCAGCTCATATGAAGGAGAAGTGAAGGTGAGAGAGACGCTCCACATTCCCTCACTGCTGCTCCACATTAGCACAGTTAAACGTGTGTGTGTAAAACACACACACACACACACACACACACACACACACACACACACACACACACACACACACACACACACACACACACACACGTCTTTTAAACCATCTTTGAACTGCACGACGCGTCTAAACAGCACGCTCCGTTAATGCGTGTAAAGGGAAGCGTTGTGTTTGGACGCGTCGCGTTGCAGTGCAGAGTTGTTTTTTTCCTCTCATGCTGATAACCGAATTACAGCGCGAGGCTGCGGATGCGGTTGCCATGGCAACTGCTTCTGCGCCAAAAAAAAAAAAAAAAAGCAAAAGCAAAAACAACGATCCGTATCACATCTATAAATGCATTAAAGCACACAAATACACGAATGAAAGACAATCACATCTATTATCGATCATCAGATTCCTGAAGAGAACTGAAATGAACCGATCGATCATCGAACACGCATCATCTATCAGCTGTCAATCAAATCGTCATAATATACAAATAAAACTCTCACATGAAAGATAATCACATCCAATCAACCGATGATAAACAAGGTTTTAATCAATGCTGTTCGGTTACCAGGAGGATCGCTTCATTTTCACACACACACACACACACACACACACACACACACACACACACACACACACACACACACACACACACACACACACACACACACACACACACACACACACTCACACACAGGTGATGATCGGACACTCACCGGGTCGGGGTTCGGTCGCGCGATCAGGGCGAAGGTGGACAGTCCGTCACACACACATGTGGTTCTGGAGTCGCGCGACACGGATCTGCAGGAGCGCGCGGACCAGGAGCCGAGCAGGGACGCGCTGCGCGCACACAAGCACACACACACGTTAGATACACTTTGAAATAAAGCTCTCTCTCACACACACAGCAGAGCAGCTCATCCAGACTCACACACTCTGATGATTACCATATCCATAACCATATTTACATGCTAGGCATTTAGAAGATATCATGTCATATCATAAAATGTTTCTTGGCCATTTTATGTTGCGCTCAGAACATTGAGTACTGGTGTTAAAATATATATATCCTTCATGCATAAATAATTGTATTTTATTCTATATTGTTATTATACTGCATATTCCTTTCTGTCAATATTCAATTCTGCTGTTAAAGTGTGCATTTGGAAATATGCATATAAAGACAATCGTGCCAATATAGTCTTGATGCTTTCAACAGTATTTCAAATGATCTCCACACACACACATACACCATTAAATGATCTGATCACACAGAAACTCAACTGTTTAAATGTGTGAGTGTGTGTTCACGTATGCGTGAATGTGTGTGTGCATTTGTGAGTGTGTGTGTGTGAGTGTGTGTGTGTGTGTGTGAGTGTGAGTGTGAGTGTGTGACAGGCAATGTTTATGTGGGCAGTGTATGGTGAAAAGAACCATTGAAAGGTTTTGAATGCCCTGTGAATATTCATAAGGTCATTAGTGATGAGTGGAGTGGGGGCGGAGACTCATTTGAATATGATTAGCGGCTGTCAGGGAGGTGTGGAGATGACACAGTGTACGAGGGCAGAAGAGTGTGTGTGACCTTTAGAGCTGCAACAACACACACACACACACACACATCACAAGAGGTTCCACCCACCTCTCACTCTCGTCCCAGGCGATGCAGGTCTCATTAACAGTGCCCTGCAGAGAGAGAGAGAGAGAGAGAGAGAGAGAGAGAGAGAGAGAGAGAGAGAGAGAGAGAGAGAGAGAGATGCTGTTAGGCGGTGTTTGATCTGTGTCATATGTCACTTCCTCCATGTTCTCAACACACACACACACACACACACACACACACACACTCACTCACTCACTCACTCACTCATCTTCCACAGAACGAGTGATACGCTCTCGGGGACTCACGTTGTGCAGGTGAGGGAAGTCGATCTCGACAGGTGCCGACAGGAACCCAGGGTTGGGCTTCACCGTTACCGTGACGACCTTTGAGTTGAGCAGTGTGCTGTTGCTATGGAGAACGAGATCATCGATGATCAGAATCACTGTTATTGATCATGCATTTTATCACTTTGTGCTGAAATGATTATTTAACAAAAAAATTGCATTTGAGTTTTACGGGGTAATTCATTTGTAGACAATTTTAGTTTTTCTAGAAATTTGATTACATGCATTTTAAGCAGAAGCTTGTAAATCAGAAGATTTGTAAGTGTGTGTGTGAGTGTGAGTGTGTGTGAGTGTGTGTGTTTACCTCTGTAAGGACAGGATGGGACCCAGATTTCTGTAGAGAACGATACCGGTGACGAACCCCGTGCTCTGCTCAGCGTCTACACACACACATTCAGAGCTGCATTAGCCTCAGTACACAGGTGTGTGTGTGTGAGTATGTGTGTGTGTGTGTGTGTGTGTGTGTGTGTGTACCTGGCACGTCTAGACTCAGGGCGTTGCGGGACACTGTGATTTTCTCTTCTGAATTGCGAACCCAGTCGATCATCCCGCGCCAGCCCTTCAGAGGAAAGGTCAGGTCGGAGGTCATGGTACGGGGTCGCTTCTGGATGCTCAGCTCTGAAGGGGCGTCAGAAAACAACAGTCAAACACACACACACACACACACACACACACGTCGTCTCGCACTCGGGACCCGTCTCACACTCACCCAGATTCTCGGTGACCTCATAGATGTCCTGGAAATCTCTCATCTGACGCCCGATCATGTCGATGAAGTTCTCCACCAGACTGAAGAACTCCTTGATGTTGGCGCCCATCTGAAGCACAACAAACCCGAGCGTGAATGACTTGTTGACTGATTCATCAGTGTGTGTGTGTGTGTGTGTGTGTGTGTGTGTGTGTGTGTGTGCGTTGTCTGCTGTCACAGATTGGCATGTGGGCGCACTCGATTTCTCTGCTTCTTTATTTGGTATGAAGACACAATGTGCATGAACACGTACGTCAGTGGAAATCACACACACACTCACCAGCTGAGCTTCCTCCCATTTCTCTCGGTGTGTCTCCTGCAGTAAGTTGCTTATGGTGTGAGCGTAATTCTGTGGGTCAAACAATGAAAGGGTTATTAGATCAGATATTCAGTTTTCCCATCACCATTACATGTGTTGCTCATGGGGACGGTGTTTACCTCCACATCTGCGTTGCTCAGGCTCATCTTGGAGCCTCTGAAGATCTCCGTGCTGTTCCTCAGGACCTCCATCACTGCTAGCAGGTCTCCGCTGTACTTCGTGCTGTCGATCGATGCCATCCTGAGTTTGGACAGAACCTCGGACACGCCGTCCACCAGCTGACCGCTCTGAGACTGGGTCACATGATCACGCGTCTGGCAAGAGAAGGACCGTTAGGAATCCAGTTCTCCAACCGTAATGCCACGGTTAACACAGAAGAGGCTTTCGCACCGGGTGGTTCTAGTAACTCAGTTCTAGGAACTAGCCATCAGGATGGTTCCCTCAGGAATGTTTTCCTGGTTGCATTCACACCGCCAGTAGGAACTCTGAAGTGACGTGTTCATTAGTTTACGTCTAATACGTTATTAGATAGAACTGTTATACATAGAAAGAAGTCATAGAAAGTTATTAGCGTATGGTGTGTGGTTGATGTCCCTGAGAAGAAATACATAATCATGTTTGGCTTGTTCCCTTCAAAGTTGCATTGGATTTTCTCCTCAGTGTAAAGGTTAAGAGGTCCATCTATCACTGTTTTCCATGTTTGCAGAGTTAGTTTCTGGAGTAAATATATAGGCTATAATAGTAAATAGTTCTAGGAACTATGAAGAGTTTCCTCCGGTGCGAACGCCCCTGATGTACTAGTATTTGTCTGATGGTGCTTACCAGGGTCTGGATGTCCTGGAATTCTTTGGAAACACATTTGATGTGAGTTGGGTTCTCCCAGAAGGCCAGACCTACGGCGTCCAGCGTGCATCTGCGGAGGATCAGGCCTGCAGGAGTCAAAGAGAGGAGGGTTACAGACGGCCTCTTTCCCTTAACTCAGGCCAGCGACCCACACTGGGCACAGAAGCTAGAGCGCTGGACGAGAGATCTGAGATCAGTACCTGTGGCGTCGGACGGGCAGGGCACAGCAGCCGTGTCGCCCGCCGGCGTCTTCTTCCACACCACACTGCCATAGTTCTCCTCTCCGCAGATCTCGTGAGGTTCTGACAAACACATTTATAAGCAATTAAAATCACCACCTCAAAACTGGTGCATGCATTACTGAGAGTTAAATCTGGTTTGGGGTTTCACCTGGGCACCGCTTCTCGTTGCAGTTTCTCATCTCTGATTTATCACCGTTGCAAGGCTCTCCGCCAAAGAAAGGTCCTTCACACACTCTCTGTCTGAGCTGATGACCTCCACCACAGGACTTACTGCAACTGCCCCACGAGCTCCACAGCAGCCACCTTCCGTCCACTAGAGGGCGACAACACATCTCTCATTTAAACACTTGTTTACAGATATTTAGGGACAAAAACAACTTCTGTCAGGACCACTTTCATCAAATATGATTGATAATTAGCATACAGTTGGACAGTGGATTGGCGGTATGGTTCTGTTCTGGGCAAGAACTCCCTGCATGTATAAGAGCAGGGCAATAAGAGCAATGATAAACAGAACAGAACCAACATGGTTGCAGATATCATTAATTCAATATTTTAAAGTACAACATAATTCGAGAATTTTGTCTGATTCAAAGGGGAATCAGAATCCTGACTGACGAGATGAGGAGCTGGGGAGGGAGGAGGGTCATTTTCTCCTGAGAATCGCGAAAGCTGCTGATAATACTGAAGGAGCTTATATATGTATATAGTGATAGGAGTCGTATTCCTATAGGTAGACGTGGATCAGCTGAGAGTCACTGATGAGAGCTTGACTAACGTGACCTGCCAGAACTGATGCTACGCTTGATTTCATATGCATATGTGAGGAATACTGTACCTGGGCAGTCTCTGAGGAAGCAGTTGCTGGTTTCTAGCCATTCTCCTCTGCACTCTGAGCCTCCGTACGAGGGGCCGTTACACTCACGGGTTCTCTGCATCGTTCCATTAGAGCAAGAGGACGAGCAGGGAGTCCATGCAGACCAATCGTTCCAGGAACCGTCAACTACAGAGGAGGGAAGATTAAAGCTGTTATTGAAAGGGCTTGAATTATGGAGGTGTACAGTGCCATCTGGTGCTGAGATCTGGAATAGCGCTCAGGCTGAGAGTACTGACCTGGGCAGACAGCAATGTTGCAGAACTTGGTTTGTTTGGTGGGTCCGCGGCAGGGTTCTCCTCCATTACGAGGTTGTTTGCAGGTACGTACGCGATCACGGTATCCACGACCACATGTGGACGAGCACAAACTCCAGGGAGCCCATTCGTCCCACAATCCATTCACTGCACAAGCAGAGTCGTTAGTCAATCACTCATCCCGTGATACGGACAAATGAATATTGACAAATGTGTGTGTGTGTTAATTGAAGTACCTGGGCAGACGGCAGTGTTGTTGCAGGGTCGATTCTCTCTCAAAGGGCCGGTGCATTGGCTGCTGTGACCAGACGTCATGCAGGAACGTGCGCGAGTTTGCCAGCCTTCGCCACAGCTCACAGAACACATACTCCATGAGGACCACGTGTCCTGCTGGGTTTCTTCTGCAAAAAACAGGAGCATAACAAAGAGTTTGATTCAGCACAACACTTTCACTATTCCAGACTGCTTTTCTAGTGTTGCCATACACACCTTTCTCAGGGGCCTGATTAGCCATGATGGTGCCATCAGAGTCACGCCGCTGGCCGATGATGGAGCGCAGACCTTGACTTCTCTGCCGCACTTGACCTGCATAAATCAACACAAACCCAGGTGTAAGATCTGACAGCTCTCGTATTGACTGCGGGCACATTTATGCACAGTGAACTGACCGATGCATGGCTGAGGGTTGCAGGAGCGTCCCTCCTCAACGACGCCCTCACACACGCCATCCTCAGGCTGGCAGGCGCGACTGCGCACCTGGACTCCACCACCACACTCGCTACTGCACTCGGACCAGCGGCCCCATCCGTTCCAGCCTCCTGCAAACACAACACACACATATACTGGATGAGTAATGCTGAAGAGGTGGAGGACAGAACATTCACTGCAGATGAGTCATGATAATGCTGCCGTCAGTGCTGACACCTGCTGGCCAACTCTTGTTACTGCATTCAAACTTCATCAGCACAATAGAGGCGTCAAATCTGCCTGTCAACTTATTGACAATCGATGCAGCATTGTTTTCTCATAAATGAAGGTTTTGATTTCAAAGAGGCTGGCTCTATAACAGCAGGGGGAAAAATCTCAAAGACAAACAAATGCCTTTTAACCTTTTCTAAGCAAAATGGAGCTTTGAAGGCCAAATGCCAGGACGCTGCATGATACGGCCATTTGAAAGGGGGAATCGAGGCGCTCTTTGGATGTGTTTTTTTGTAGCCCAGCATGGTTGCTATAACAACCTCAAGCACTGAGGCATTGATTTGTTTAGCGGAGGTTCGGGGAGCTCGACTATAGAGCAGAACCACATCCAGTCAAGTCAAGTCACCTTCATTTATATAGCACTTTTAACAATATAGATTGTTTCAAAGGAGCTTTACAGTGATAATAGGAAATTAAAGGAACAGATTGTTTTGCCTTTACAGCAGCTCTAGAATAAAGTTATTGTCCAGCTAAAGTTAGTTTTGATTGATTCACTTCTGTTGCAAAGATCATTAGTTATTAACTTAGGGGGAGCTTACACGAAACAGTTTAAACTGAAAACAGAAAACTTTTAATGCGTTTTGATGAGTGCATACAAATTTGCTTGCACTTTACTAAATAAATGGGTCGCCACTGGACCCTTGCATCTCTCTCACACACTTACGCATGATCTCTGCGTCGCGGCCGCTGTCTCTAGTGGTGGGCGTGCACTTCTCGGTGTAGACTCCGCCCCTGTAACAGCCACCGTTCTTCCTCTTGGGCGGTTCCCAGCACTGGCAGGGGGTCATCATGATGCCACAGGGGTTTCCGTGGGTGCTGGTCGCCAGGCAATCTTCCAACCATTGGCACAGCATCTCGCAGGCAGGCATACTGGGGTTCCTCTTTCCCACGACCAGAAACTCAGCGCCGAACTGGCTGCCTTCGCTCCCCTCGTCTTCCTCCACGGGCTCCACACCGAGACTCGGCGTCACCTTCCGCACCTGCAGGAACTGTTTGCTGGACTCCAGGTAGGCCACGGTGGAGGAAGCGTCGCACAGGCGCACCACCTCGTCGAAGCTCTCCATGCCCAGGTACGTGCGCGAGGTCTCCAGGAAGGAGTCGAACTGGAAGGTTCGGATCTGTCGAGGGGTGCAGGTCTCAGTAGGCTTGGTGATCTTCATGTAGACGGTGTAGCGGCGAGGATCGGGGTTCTGCAGGGTCCAGGAGCACGGGGACGACGGCAGGGCGGTCTTAGAGGAGAATACGCCGAAGAACCGGCTCTGCTCCAGGGTGGCACAGGTGGCAGAGGCCGGGCCGGAGGGAGTGGAGATGCCCGGGGCGAACATCACACACATACACGCCCACAGCGCTAACGGGATGAACCGTCGCTCCATGTTCTCGCTTCAGGACGGGTGGATCCTTTGATTCGAGTTTAGTGCTTTCGACTTGCCTGGGGTTCTTTGATCTGGAAGGGTTTGATATGTTCGCTAAGACGAATATGGGTTTGATTCTTCACTAGACTGATAGGGACATATCTGTGGGGAAAACAACAAACAGAAGGGATTCAGAGTTAGCACTTGTCAATCATAGACATTGTAATTATCATCCGTTCTGCCATCTGAATCATATCTGTAGTCGAGAGCTGCGCCCTCCATTAGTGTGCGTTCGAGAAAGAGACCTGTCAGTGCTAATGCGCACACTGCCATTACACTCAGACTATAATTGCAGTGCCCTTCACAGGAATCTCTCCCTGCATCGCTCTCTCGTTCTCTCCTGCCCACGCTTTCACACGTGGCAGAGCCGATTGCGTCAAACTGACGTCCATGAAGACTCAGCTCGCACCCACGGAAGTTCAGCGCCGCTCGGATTCTTACAGGGAGAGAGAAGGACGTTTCCGCAGGACCGCTCAGCCCCTCCCTGACAGAATGCAGCGTTTGCAGAACTTTAGTGTTGTTGCCATAGCTACAGGTGCTCGAGACACAGATCTGCTCTCTGTGTGTGTGTGTGTGTGTGTGTGTGTGTGTGTGTGTGCCTCTCTCTTTCCAAGCACAATCCCTCGCTCTGTTCCAGAACTTCTCCCTCTTTTGCTAAAAGACACTCATTCAGCATTGAGATGAAAGAGAGAGTGCAGCTGTGAGAGGAACCAATGACCCCCTCGTCTTCATCATTACCTTCATCTTTCTGCACTGTTGCGAACTGATAATGTGGGGCTAAAAAACCTAAAGCTCAACAGTTGTATAAAATTACATAAAGTGTTGCTCTGTTTAGCGAGTCAGATGCACCTCTAATGCACTCCCATTGAATCTGAGAGACCGGAAACTATTGACTCCACAGAAAATGAGAGTACTTCAGCTCTGCCACTCAACCTCTTTTCATGCCCCAAATAGGGGGCTGAAATTGCACATTACATGTGTAGTTATGGAAACAGCTGATGATTGAGGGAGTCAGGAGGAAGAGTGAGAGAAAGATGTAGAGTTTAACCCCTGGAGGCTTCTCCCATCCTGGAATCAGTGTCAGACTGTGCCTGATCTGAACAAACACAGAGACTTTGTATGTAATCCTGGGAAAGTCTGAGACATGCAGAGATCTGGCAAGCACAGCAGAGCCATCTGTGAGCTTAGATCAATGCACACACACACACACACACACACACACACACACACACACACACACACACACACACACACACACACACACACACACACACACACTGACAATTTTGACAATCACCACTCATTTAAGACACACACTTGCAGGACAAAAACATTCATCTACAAACTGAAATCAGAATGAGTTAAAGTGTGCATTGCAACACATTCAGCAATCAAATAGTTTGAAGTGAGATGCAATCAAATAAGAAATAAATTAATTCTTTGCAATGTGGAAATAATCACAAATGACTCTCAGTATGTTCTCAGTATAGTTCTCAGTATACTCGCAATGCATTTTGAAAACATTGCTGCAATAAGCATAAGTAGATATTCTACTGTTAATATAAGAAAACGTTTGCAAAGGTTTATGAAGCTCAAGAGTTATTCTCTATTCTCACATACTGACTCAATACAAGACAAATAGCGTAAGATCAGCTCATAAACGCGAGCGTTTCAGCACCACGGACAGCGACATGATTTCAGCACTAGTTTCATGCTATAATTGCATATAGTACATCATTGCATTAGTTTCATCCGTACATGCACAGCGACGCGATTTCAGTATTTGCTAAAAGCAACTAAAATAAACTCTCGAATTGTATCAGTACTTTACTCGCAATGCATTTTGAGAACATTGCTGCAATAAGCATAAGTATATATTCTACTGTTAACATCAGAAAACTTTGGCAAAGGTTTATGAAGCTCAAGAGTTATTCTCTTCACATACTGACTCAATACAAGACAAATAGCGTAAGATCAGCTCATAAACGTGAGCGTTCCAGCACCGCGGACAGCGATCCGATACGGGTTCAGTACCGCGGACAGCGACATGGTTTCAGCACTAGTTTCATGTTATAATTGCATATAGTACATCATTGCATTAGTTTCATCCGTACATGCATTCAAGCACCACTGAAGAAAACATCCTCGACCACATGTGCATCAAGCAAATACGAGCTTCTGTTACCTGTGTAAGTTACTCTAGCGTGTCAAAAAAGCGCGCTCCATCCGACAGTCTCAAAGTCTTCCGCGGGAACGCTGGATCGGGAACGGGTCCGAACGGGTCCAGGTATCCCGGGGTGGATGTCCAGTCTCGGTGCACTTCACTTCCACAAGCGCAACTGCACAAAGCGACTCTGATCAAACTCCAGAGAGTTTACTACCAACCTCTTCTGCTGCTCCTGCTGTATTCCAGTGAGAGCGAGTAACGCTCGCAAAGGTTCTGGTTCTGATTCTGGTTCTGGTTCTCCTGTCGCGGTTGGTACTTGTACTCTCGGCTTCGGAGTCTTGCTGCTTGTGGTCTGAAGTGTGTGTTCAGTCGGAGTGGCGTGTGGCCTCCTCGCGCTGCCTTATAAACCCCTCCGCCCTGCGTGGATCGCGCGCACCACTGAATGAGACAGCGCGCGGGGGAGAGTGTGTGTGCGTGTGCGTGTGTGTGTGTGTGTGTGTGTGCGTATACAGAGAGACGAGGGAAAGTGCGCACAGATTAACGCGGGACCGGAACAAGAGACTTTCTCTCACTCATTACATCATTACACCTGTTTGCCTGACACTGATCAATACGACTCTGACACTCATTAATTAAACGATCAGCAATCAATCAAACCGTGTCAACAACATTATACCGCGATATAACTACACAATAACGCGACTATAGAGCCGAACAAAATTAACATATCACAACAAGATAGACTATGCTAGAATGCAAGTACATAATAATACCACAATGAAACTAAAGTCAGTATACAATTTATAATATATGTTATTATATATGCTATATTATTATTATTATTATATATTATATATTATCAGTACAATAATATAATAATTAGATTATTATGATTATTTTTTGGTGATATCACATTTATCTGCTTTTACAGTGTGTGTGTGTGTGTGTGTGTGTGTGTGTGTGTGTGTGTGTGTGTGTGTGTGTGTGTGTGTGTGTGAGAGAGAGAGAGAGAGAGAGAGAGAGAGAGAGTACATGTTTTTCTATCCCTTCAGCCTGAACGCACACACACTCATGGGGACTCGTGTCACAGTGGGGACCCAAACTGAGGAAACCAGGTATCATACAGAATTATTTTTTTTGGGAAATGTAAAAATGCAGAAAGTTTTCTGTGATGGGTAGGGTTAGTGTGTGTGTGTGTGTGTGTGTGTGTGATGGGCAGGTTTAGGGGTAGGGTTAGTGTAAGGAGATAGAATATACAGTTTGTACAGTATAAAAACCATAAAGTCTATGGAGAGTCCCCACAAAGATAGTGAACCAGACATGTGTGTGTGTGTGTGTGTGTGTGTGTATGTGTGTGTATGTGTAAGTGTGTGGCGCGCGGGATTGGGGGGTGATTTTTTACTCATTTAACTTTGACAATGTCTCACGTGTTTTTTGACTTGTGTGTGTGTGTGGAGTTTTTCCTCTTAGATATTTGTTTTTCTCTTCGTCATGCGAAGCCCTGGAACATGCGCGTGCACGCGGCCTGTGGGTGTGCGCGCGCTTCTCTACAGGAGAGCCTCGCGGGGGCGAGCGAGTCGGTGGATTCTTCCAGACCCGCCAACATTACAACATTACCACAACATTACCACAACATTACCACAGCTTCACTAAGTCCTGCTGAAAACAGTGTGTTTCCATCCAGCGATATTTACACAAGCCCGTGAATCTGCGCTGAATTCCCTCACAGTCACTCAAGAACTTCAGCAAACTCTCGGACTGTGTGTGTGTGTGTGTGTGTGTGTGTGTGTGTGTGTGTTACTCATCAGCGGAAGCACAGGTAGGGAAACTCTTATTCAGTCATCATGTGTGATTCACTCTCTCTCCCTGAAGTGAAATGTTCCTGCAGTTAAAGCCATAAACCTCGCGGTTAATATCAGCCTGTCAGACCTCTCTCTACTCCGCCCCGAGACAAGAAATATAGGGCTATTTACGACACACACACACACACACACACACACACACACACACACACACACACACACACACACACACACACACACACACACACACACACACACACACACTTGTAGTGTTTTCATGTTTTATGGGGACTTTCCATAGACATAATGATTTTTATACTGTACAAACTGTATATTCTATTCCCTTACACTAACCCTACCCCTAAACCTACCCATCACAGAAAACTTTCTGCAATTTCACATTTTCAAAAAAACATCACTTTTTTGATTTATAAGCCGTTTTCCTCATGGGGACCAAAAAATGTCCCCACACGAACAAGGATTTCGGATATTGCCATCCTTGTGGGGACATTATGTCCCCATAATGTAGGGTTTACCAGGCCACACACACACACACACACTCATGAAATTTATGAGATAATGTATAAATTATTGCATACTACTTTATAAGTTTGGCTTTTGGTCAATTATGAGATTAAAAATGTTAAATTATGAAAAAAAAAAAAAATGAATCGAAATTATGATACATTTGGTCATAATTATAACAATTATAAATGACAAATTATAATGATCAATTATAAATTATGATACTATATGACATACTTGAGAAAAAAAATGTACAATTATGTGATGAAGAGACGTGCATGTTCCAGATCAGGAGAAACACAGAGAGGAAGATCTTCCTCATCATCATCATCTTCATCATCATCATCATCTTCATCTTCATCTTCATCATCATCATCATCATCATCATCTTCCTCATCCTCATCTTCATCTTCCTCATCATCATCATCTTCCTCATCTTCCTCATCATCATCATCTTCATCATCATCATCTTTATCTTCATCTTCCTCATCTTTCCTCATCATCATCTTCATTATCATCATCTTCCTCATCATCATCTTCCTCATCATCATCATCATCATCATCATCTTCATCTTAATCATGTTCCTCATCATCATCATCTTCATCCTCATCCTCATCATCTTCATCCTCATCATCTTCATCTTCCTCATCTTTCCTCATCATCATCATCTTCATCCTCATCCTCATCATCTTCCTCATCTCTGTCCTCATCTCTGTCCTCATCTCTATCCTCTTCCTCCACAGGTGTAGTTCTGCACTGAGCCTCTAGAGGGCGTGAAGCTCCACTCGCTGCTGCAGCTCACACACAGAATACACACTTCTCACAGCAAACACACACACATCTCACAGCAAACACACACACTTCTCACAGCAAACACACACACACACACGTCCAGCACAGATTTCACTCAAAATCAATAAAAAAAGCAAAAATGTTCATGCTAATATAAACAAAAAGCTTCTTTTTTTACAGTTTTTCTCGATTGTTTACACACATTTTCTGAAAGCATGCCTCATATTCTCAGAACTCTACACACAAATCCAAAAAAACACACACAATGGGAAAAACCCCTCAATTCTCCTGCAAAATGAAACTTTACATTCAAAACAATGTTATTTCTTCTCAAAATGGTATTTTGTTTTCAAATGACACACACAAACCATCATATGAATAGACATTTATAAGAACCAGTTGAACACTGATGTGCTCAATGTAAAACACTATGATGAA
>CM038628.1:46791851-46794351 GCA_021554675.1 Leuciscus idus | reverse complement strand
GTACTCTGCTTGCCTTGTTTGACCTCAAGCAAGTGTGGGTTAGGATTAATCCTCAAGCAAGTGTGGATTAGGATTAACCCTCAAGCAAGTGTGGGTTAGGATTAACCCTCAAGCAAGTGTGGATTAGGATTAACCCTCAAGCAAGTGTAGGTTAGGATTAATCCTCAAGCAAGTGTGGGTTAGGATTAACCCTCAAGCAAGTGTGGGTTAGGATTAACCCTCAAGCTAGTGTGGGTTAGGATTAACCCTCAAGCAAGTGTGGATTAGGATTAACCCTCAAGCAAGTGTAGGTTAGGATTAATCCTCAAGCAAGTGTGGGTTAGGATTAACCCTCAAGCAAGTGTGGTTTAGGATTAACCCTCAAGCAAGTGTGGGTTAGGATTAACCCTCAAGCAAGTGTGGGTTAGGATTAACCCTCAAGCAAAGTGGCACAAATCAAAAGTATCAGTCAGTCCTCTCTTTCTTCTCTGCAATTGTCTCCAATGCTAAAACGACATACTACCACAACAAAATTAACAATTCTCTTTTAAAAACCTTCTCTTCTCTTCTTTGCCCCCTCCCCCCTTCATTAACCCTAACAGATGATGACTTTGCCACATTATTCATAAATAAAACAACCACCATCAGCGACCAATTCTCCACACCACAAACTGACACACACATCTTAACAGCAACACACACGCACACACACACACACACACACACACACACACACACACACACACACACACACACACACACACACACACACACACACACACACTCTCCCCTCCTTCTCTCCGCTCTCAGAGGCAGAAGTCTCCAAGCTCATCCTTTCCAATCACCTACTACCTGTCCACTTGATCCTATCTAATTCAAGCCATTTCTTCTTCAGTTGCACCTGCACTCACACCTCTCTTCACACTGGTACATTTCCACAGCATTTAAGCAGGAACGGATATCCCAATTGCTTAAGACACCCACTCTAAATCCAGCACTTTTATGAAATTACAGACCAGTATCCCTTCTTCCATTCATTGCTAAAATACTTGAACGAGTTGTTTTCAATCAAGTCTATGAAAGCTTTAGCATTAAGTTCTGCCAGGAAGACTTAATTGTTACGTCATTCTACCTTTTCATCTATCCAATCACATTCCAACACTTGTGGTATAAAAGATCGGTACTTACTCATGTTTGAGTTCGCAGATGCTGACGCTTCAATTCACCACCATCCTCCCCACCTCCGTCAAATTGAATCCTTCCCTCCATCCCCCTCACCACCACCACCAGGATGGTCCCTTCCATACCTCACGGGGGTCGGCTGCGCCCCTGCCTTGATCTCAGGCAGGATATGCAGAGTCCGGACCCTCAGATTGCGAGCTACGGATGGGGCCTACGCCAAAGAACTTTATTGCTTGCTGGGTTGCTAATAAATGGATAATTGTCACAGTATTTATTCTCCCGAGTCTTTCTGGTAGAACTACCTTTCTTACACAGAACAACCTCCTGGACAACAACCAGTCTGGTTTCAGAAGCGTCACTCAACTGAGACTGCCCTGCTCTCGGTTACTGAAGCTCTGAGACTCAAGAGCAGCTTCCCAATCCTCAGTACTCATCTTTCTGGATCTGTCTTCTGCCTTTGACACAGTTAACCACCAGATCCTCATTTCAATCCTCATGATGAAGGGCATCTCGGGAACTGCACTCCGATGGTTCAAGTCTTACCTCTCAGCAGGTCCTTCAGGGTGTCGTGGAGGGGTGAGGTGTCCAAGACCCAACATCTAGCTACTGGAGTGCCTCAGGGCTCAGTGCTGGGACCACTTCTCTTCTCCATCTACATGTCATCATTAGGATCTGTCATTCAGAAACATGGTTTATCCCATCACTGTTATCATCTAGCTACTGGAGTGCCTCAGGGCTCAGTGCTGGGACCGCTTCTCTTCTCCATCTACATGTCATCACTAGGATCTGTCATTCAGAAACATGGTTTATCCCATCACTGTTATCATCTAGCTACTGGAGTGCCTCAGGGCTCAGTGCTGGGACCACTTCTCTTCTCCATCTACATGTCAACCACTGGAGGTGGTTGAGGAGAGATCCCCTGATATGATTGTAAAAGCACTTTGGGTGTACAGTAGTACATATGAAAGCGCTATATAAATGCCTCATTCATTCATTCATTCATTCATTCATTCATCACTAGGATCTGTCATTCAGAAACATGGTTTATCCCATCACTGTTATCATCTAGCTACTGGAGTGCCTCAGGGCTCAGTGCTGGGACCACTTCTCTTCTCCATCTACATGACATCACTAGGATCTGTCATTCAGAAACATGGTTTATCCTATCACTGCTACACTGATGACACACAACTCTACCTCTCAATCCAGCCGGATGATCCGATGGGAGCTGCTCGCATCCTGCTGGATGAAGGACCATCACCTTCAACTCTACCTTATGAAGACAGAACTGCTTGTGTTCTCACACAACCGATCACTTCACCACAACTTCTCCATTCAG
>CM038628.1:46781851-46786851 GCA_021554675.1 Leuciscus idus | reverse complement strand
TCGAGAAGCAGACACAAGTCTACACTAAAAACACACCTCACACACACACTGTCAGTTTAAGTCTACACTAAAAACACACCTCTTTAACATAACACATTATACATTCCTATTATTCAAATCAGCTAAATGATTGTTAGGCTGCATAAACTAGGTCAGCCAGATCCAGATCAGATGGAGTATGGAATTACTTTTGGGCCAATAATAATACATTTAACTTTTCAAGAAACTTATGAAAATATAAATTGAAACTGAATAAAATATCTTTGAAACTGAAAAAGAATAAATCGGAGGCAAATTTTTTTACTTCGTTTTGCAATACACTGCATGTTTTGCTAACTATCTCTCAAAAGTAATTCCATAATGGAGGACATGAGTTTAAAACGGCTTGTCAAAGCGAACTTTATGGAAGAATTCGCTCTGGTTGGTAAACACCTCTGAACTCCCATTGGTCAACGGTGATGATGCAATAGGTGGGTGTAGCTCTGAGGCTCCGCCTTCTCTTAGGAGTAAATCTTCTCCGGGTCATTTCTCAAAGCCGCTGTTCTGAAGCGATCTACTGTATGAAGTGCTGTACGAGGAAACATCTATTCTGTTATTGAGAGGAAAAAGCAGCACATATTTACATATTCATCTAGATGTGGGCGGAGTCAAGATGTTCGTTAACAGTATATATCGCTGCAAACGTTTGTCAAACTTGTTTTTACCTCTAAACAAAGAACTAAATGTCTGGTGCCAGTGGAGAGATGATCAACTGAACTTTCCTTCAAGTGAACACAGACTTCATCAGTGCGTTTATGAGCTCCTGTTTAACGACTCTCTCTAGTGTCTCACGAGTGTTGACATCCACTGACCCGTCCTCCAGAGCGTGGCTGCTGTGTTAGGAGTGTGTGTGTTAGGAGTGTGTGTGTGTGTTCTCCAGGGCCTCAGTCCTCTGCACCTGTTTAACCTTCTGGCGACATCATTTCCTGTTCTGCTTTCATAATCACCTTTCACACAGACACTCCACATCACTTCTCGTCGCCATGGACACGGAAACTTCACTAACAATGGTCTCCATGGAGACCAGGACTTCCACAGACCTTTGACCCAGACAACACAAACATCATGATCACACACACACACACACACACACACACACACACGTGTCTAATGCACAGCGCACATGTTCCATCAGCGGCTGGAGACCCAATAAAAGTGCAAGTAACACACAAACTGCTGACTCTCGGCTTCAGTGCAACACACACATGCTTTACCACACTGAAGACTGATAACACACACACACACACACTGAAGACCGTTGTTTCCATGGCAACAGTGTTTGTGCTGAACTCATCTGACAGAAGGGAATATAGACGTTTATTAATCATAAGAGAGATATTGGCATATTCTATTATAGCAGTTGTTGTTCTTATAGAGAAAATCAACATTTTTATAATTAAACATTGAGTCAAGTTAAGCATACTTCACAATGCACATTGTTTCAAAGCAGCTTCCCTGAAAATGATGTTTATGTTTACAGTATTTTTATATTTTCATAACTGACAGAGAGCTGTGTGATAATGTAGTTCTACCAGAAAGACTCGGGAGAATAAATATTGTAACAATTAACATTTATTAACAGCCCAACAAGCAATCAAGTTCTTTGGCGTAGGCCCCGTCCGTAGCTCGCAATCCGAGGGTCCGGATCTGCATATCCTGCCTGAAGACGAAGGCATGGACACAGCGACCCCCTGTGAGGTATGGGAAGAGACCATCCTGGTGGTGGTGGTGGTGGGGTGGATGGAGGGAAAGACCCATCCTGGTGGTGGTGGTGGTGGTGGTGGTGGGGTGGATGGAGGTGAATTGAAGGGTTAGCATCTGCAAACTCAGACGTGTGTAAGTACCGATCTTTTATACCACAAGTATAGGGATATGATTGGATAGATGAGAAGGTAATAAGTGACGTAACAATTAAGTCTTCCCGGCAGAACTTATGCTAGAGCTTCATTTACAGTATATAGCAAACAATCACATAGTTGATATTTACTATATAGATTATAAATTACTTTACATGACTGTGTGAATGTGTATAAAGCTGCCATACTTATATATACAACTTTACATAAAGAGCTGTGCAATAATAATACATGTAAAACCATGATAATGTTGATGTTCAATATCAGATCAGTGTTAGTGAGGCGTGAAGCATTTCATATCGACTCTAAAACACTTCTGTGGCTGAACTTCAACATCACACCAGTTACATGATGAACACACTCACACACACACACACACACACACACACACACACACACACACACACACACACACACACACACACACACACACACACACACACACACACACACACACACACACACACCCCCGCTAACCCGACCCCTAAACCTACCCATCACACACAACTTTCTGTGTTTTTACATTTTCAAAAAACACATTTTATTATGTTTATTCATCAATTGTCCTTGTGAGGATCAGCAAAAAGTCTCACAAAGTAGGGAATCTCCAGTTCTACTATCCTTGTGGGGACAGTTGGTCACAAGTATAGCTAAACATGCCCACACACACTCTCTCACACACACACACACACACACACACACGCGTATGATCCATGAGTGGTTTCTGAAGCATGTGCTCTTCTGCCTTAAATGGTTTGTCCGGTGTATTCTCCAGGTTTCTCGCCCTCCTCCGTCTGTCGTGTGTGTGTGTGTGTGTGTGTCTCTTCTGCTGTATTCATCATCACAGATCTGCTATCTTTAACTGATAACATGGAGGTTTCCCTCACGAGCGGTGGGCGGCGAGTGGAGAAGCTCAGGCTCGTGGACCGGAAGATCCCGGAAGAACCACGCAGAGAACGTCATCAGTGACCAGTCCTCCAGAGACCTGAACCTGAACACACACACCGGTCACTGTCACACACACACCGGTCACTGTCACACACTCACAGAGAACTGAACCTGAACACACAGATGATTCTAGGTTTATCACACCTGGATACATAACCAGGGATTTCCTGAGTGTCTGTGTGTGTGTAACCATGGATACGGCGAGCATCACGCCTGAAGCTCTGAACACCAGTGCAGTCTCAAGAGAGTCAATGAACTTTAAGACAAAAACCTCAGAGAACAATGAAGAATAACAGCAAACGGCTGAAATACACACTTCTGACAAATGAAATTAAAATACCCGACGCGCGGTCCGTCCACACTCTACACTGGAGGAGCAGAGGATTCTGGGAAAGAACACGCGGTCCGTCCACGCTCTACACTGGAGGAGCAGAGGATTCTGGGAAAGAACACAAGATGAAAAGTTTGTCAATCAAGAATGTTTGTGAAGCCGCTTCATACCTATACTAGTCTTACTGGATCTTAGTACTGCATTCTACAAGATAGATCATAAAATACTCTTAGATCGATTACAGAATTGCACTGGTATTCAGGGACAGGCCTTAGGCTGGGTTAGATAGTGTCTATCAGAACGTTATCATCTTGTCTATATAAAAGGAGAATATCTAAGATAATGTCAGTAAATAAGGGAGTGCCCCAAGGCTCTGTGTTAGGCCCTCTGCTATTCTCTATATACACTCTCTTGCCAGAAGTTTTTACATGCACATGAACTTTAATGACATCCCATTCCTGATCCGTAGAGTTTAATATGGAGTTGCTCCACCCTTTGCAGCTATAACAGATTCAGCTCTTCTGGGAAGCCTTTCCTCAAGGTTTAGGAGTGTGTTAATGGAAGTGCATTAGTGAAGTCAGACACTGATGTTGGAGGAGAAGCTCTCAGTCTCGCTCTAGTTCATCCCAAAGCTGTTCTCTCGGGATGAGCTCAGGACTCTGTGCAGGAGTCCAGTTCCTCCACACCAGACTCCTCATCCGTGTGTTTATGGTCCTGCTCTGTGCACTGGAGCGCAGTCATGCTGGAACAGGAACATCACCAGACTCTTCCCACCAAAAAAACCCACACCATAACCCCCCCACCAAACAACCCCACACCATAACCCCCCCTCCACCAAACAACCCACACCATAACCCCCCCTCCACCAAACAACCCACACCATAACCCCCCCTCCACCAAACAACCCACACCATAACCCCCCCTCCACCAAACAACCCCACACCATAACCCCCCCTCCACCAAACAACCCACACCATAACCCCCCCTCCACCAAACAACCCACACCATAACCCCCCCTCCACCAAACAACCCCACACCATAACCCCCCCTCCACCAAACAACCCACACCATAACCCCCCCTCCACCAAACAACCCACACCATAACCCCCCCTCCACCAAACAACCCCACACCATAACCCCCCCTCCACCAAACAACCCCACACCATAACCCCCCCACCAAACAACCCCACACCATAACCCCCCCTCTACCAAACAACCCCACACCATAACCCCCCTCCACCAAACAACCCCACACCATAACCCCCCTCCACCAAACAACCCCACACCATAACCCCCCTCCACCAAACAACCCCACACCATAACCCCCCCACCAAACAACCCCACACCATAACCCCCCCTCCACCAAACAACCCCACACCATAATCCCCCCTCCACCAAACTTTACACTTGGCACAATGCAGTCAGGCAAGTAGCGTTATCCTGGCAGCCGCCAAACCCAGACTCGTCCATCGGATTGCCAGACAGGACGCTGACCCGCTCTGGGATTTTACGTGGCCTACCACTTCATGGCTGAGTTACTGTTGTTCCCAATTGCTTCCACTTTGTTATAATACCAGTAACAGTTGACCGTGGAATATTTAGTAGTGAGGAAATTTCACGAATGGACTTATTGCACAGATGGCAACCGATCACGGTCCCACGCTTGAGTTCACTGAGCTCCTGAGAGCGACCCGTTCTCTCACAGATGTGTGTAGAAGCGTCTGCATGACTAGTGCTTGATTTATACACCTGTGGCCATGGAAGTGAGTGGAACACCTGAACTCACTGACTCGGAGGAGTGTCCCAATACTTCTGGCAATATAGTG
>CM038628.1:46756851-46776851 GCA_021554675.1 Leuciscus idus | reverse complement strand
GTCCAGGGAGTTTATTCACGCCTCACAGGAATATGAATACACCAGCGTCACACACACTCCTCCAGAGACGCTCTCGGCTATCTTTAACTCAACATCACAACTTTAACAAAGAACGGATCATTTTAGTCTTATTTTGGGACAAAATGACCAAAAACACACACTCTGAACACTGCTGTCAAACACACACTCTGAACACTGCTGTCAAACAACACACACTCTGAACACTGCTGTCAAACAACACACACTCTGATCACTCCTGTCAAACACACACACTCTGAACACTGCTGTCAAACAACACACTCTGAACACTGCTGTCAAACACACACTCTGATCACTGCTGTCAAACACACACTCTGAACACTGCTGTCAAACAACACACACTCTGAACACTGCTGTCAAACAACACACACTCTGATCACTCCTGTCAAACACACACACTCTGAACACTGCTGTCAAACAACAAACACTCTGAACACTGCTGTCAAACAACACACACTCTGATCACTCCTGTCAAACAACACACACTCTGATCACTCCTGTCAAACAACACACACTCTGATCACTCCTGTCAAACAACACACACTCTGAACACTGCTGTCAAACAACACACACTCTGAACACTGCTGTCAAACAACACACACTCTGAACACTGCTGTCAAACAACACACACTCTGATCACTCCTGTCAAACAACACACACTCTGATCACTCCTGTCAAACAACACACACTCTGAACACTGCTGTCAAACAACACACACTCTGAACACTGCTGTCAAACAACACACACTCTGATCACTCCTGTCAAACACACACTCTGAACACTCCTGTCAAACACACACTCTGATCACTGCTGTCAAACAACACACACTCTGATCACTCCTGTCAAACACACACACTCTGAACACTGCTGTCAAACAACACACTGAACACTGCTGTCAAACAACACACACTCTGAACACTGCTGTCAAACAACACACACTCTGAACACTGCTGTCAAACAACACACACTCTGATCACTCCTGTCAAACAACACACACTCTGAACACTGCTGTCAAACAACACACACTCTGATCACTCCTGTCAAACACACACTCTGAACACTCCTGTCAAACACACACTCTGATCACTGCTGTCAAACAACACACACTCTGATCACTCCTGTCAAACACACACACTCTGAACACTGCTGTCAAACAACACACTCTGAACACTGCTGTCAAACAACACACACTCTGAACACTGCTGTCAAACAACACACACTCTGAACACTCCTGTCAAACACACACTCTGATCACTGCTGTCAAACACACACTCTGAACACTCCTGTCAAACACACACTCTGAACACTCCTGTCAAACACACACTCTGATCACTGCTGTCAAACACACACTCTGAACACTCCTGTCAAACACACACTCTGATCACTGCTGTCAAACACACACACTCTGAACACTGCTGTCAAACAACACACACTCTGATCACTCCTGTCAAACACACCAATAGAATCTGTCTGCATCCTGCAAGACTTCAAGTTACGCCCACTTCAAGTTACGCCCCTTCAAGTTACGTCATTTCAAGTTACGTCCACTTCAAGCTGCTCACTGTTTTTTTCGACTTAAAGCTGCGCTGCACAGTATGGCAAGCCGTTTTAACATTTAAAAGCTAATTTTGACTATCCGGAATTAACATTGTAGATATCAACAATGTCTTTCTGACTAGTCGTAATTACATTTTGGATAGTTGGAATTGTCATTCAAGATATCTGTAACGTAATTGTGACTAGTCGAAACGACAGATAGAGATATCTGTAATTCAGTTTTGACTAGGCAAAACTGAATTACAGATATCTGCAATGACCTCATTGAAAACGACATTCAACTCGTCACACATCTTAAATGACAATTGCAGATATCTGTAATTCAGTTTTGACTAGGCAGAATGAAAGTTAAAGATATCTCAAACGTCATTATGACTAGTGCAAATTATTGTGCATGACGTTGCTCTATTTTAGATATAGATTTCCCCTCCCCGCCATAATCAAAGAAAAAGTGGGTTCATTTCCTTATTTCTATGAATGGAAGAAGAAAAAAGCAGTCATGGCGTTGGCTGTAATCGAAAAATAACACCAGAAAATGTTTTTATATACAAATAAAAAAAAGATATACAATATTTTATATACAAAAAAAAAAAAAAAGTTGCAATGCTATGTTTATGATCATGCTTAAAATTACGTAGGTTATTGTTGCATTAAGATTTATGCGTGAAAGAGATTCACACTAATTCACTTTAATAAAGATGCTGACATGCATGCTATTCTTGCCATGGAAGTACAATAACATTAACTTCCTTAGATGAGAAAAAAAAGTTCTTAGTTCAGATTAGTTCTTATTTTTTATTTTATTTTTTCAATTTGAAACAGTATCTAACAGCATTAAAAAGACGATTAAAAACTCTGGTTGCTCCGACATGGTGCTAATCAGTGCTAATTACAAGTTAACAGTTACAGGTGCTGTGTGATTTGATGATTTGAACAACACGCTCTGCTCCCGCCTAAAGTGTGATGCGGGCCTAATTTGTATACAGATATCTGCAACGTCATTTCGCCTAGTCAAAACTCTAATTCAAGATATCTGTAATTACATTTTGACTAGGCAGAATGAAAGTTACAGATATCTCAAATTTCAGATATCTCTAATCAAAATTCATTTCAAGATATCTATAACTTGATAATAGATATCTACAATTAAATTATGACTATCCCTAACTCCAGTTTGAGATATCTACAACACCATTTTGACTAGTCATAACTCCAGTTACAGATATCTACAACGTAATTTCGCCTAGTCAAAACTTAATTTAAGATATCTGAAAAGGAACATGTAGATATCTTGAATTGAGGTGAATTAAAGATATCTTTAACTGGAGTTATGACTAGTCAGAATCAAATTGAAGATATCTCAAACTAGAATAACAGATATCTACAATTCAATTGCAGATATCCGTAATTCACATAGTGGATATCTGCAACTGAATTGTAGATATCTGTAATGATAAACCCCATACAAATGAATGGCAAAAATGACGTCATTTGTCCTAGGAAGAATGTCTTTGTGGATATCTGAAATGACAATTATGGATAGGAAGAATGTAGTTGCGGATATCTGAAATGTTCTTTTTGACTAGGCAAAACTGAATTACAGATATCTGCAACACATATCCAGTCTAGCTTTTAAATGTTAAAATGGCTTGCCATATGCACAGACCGGTCGGTGTATGATATCAAAGTACCGCGAGAGCGATAAGAGCAAACAGACAGTTCTGAATGCTTTTGAATCGCTCTCGCACGAGTTTAACATAAACAGAACAAACAGTGTTTCCCACACATAGACTAATTCGTGGCGGTGCGCCACAGAATCAACACCGGCCGCAAAATATTGCGTTTCGTTATAAATTTTTTTTTTTTTTTTAAAGTACGCTCGCTATTTAAAACACGTAGCGTATTCATTCAGCTGCATTTCCTTTCCCTGCTCTCCCTCCGTCTCTCTGTCACTCACGCGTCTCTCTCACAAGCGATTTTTTTTTGTCTCGCCAAAGCCTTATTTGATCGGTGAGTGATGTAGATGACTGCTGCGCTTGCGATAGGATAGGAACGAGCAGAGAGAGAGAGCGAGCCCCGGTCGCGCGCGCGCGCGTCTTCAAACTGTGGCTCTCTCCCTCGCGCATATTAATCAAAATCAATTGAGAATTGACACGATGGTAAAAGATCGGAAGACCGAAGTTTCACGTGGAGCATTCGGATATTTTTTTCCTGAATTACCGCTGGGTGTGAATTGTGTTAAAAAAATAAAATAAAATAAAACTTTATGATTATATTACTATTATTATTATTGAAGAATAATGATCTGTGGTCTTATGTATGTCATTGGTAATTCATTGTGTGTCACTGGTGTTACTGTCTTTTTTTTTTTCTGTCACATTAAATAAAATATCACATGTGACATGATAATTTTACATCCATTTAATTCTGCATACACTCAAAAGTTAAGATTTAAACTAAGGATTGCATCATTAGGCTACTTGATTTTAACTGGTTTTCAAATATTTTCATCATTATAGCAAATACATGGTTGCACAAATGAACTAACATCATTCAACATACTTTTAACAAACATGATTAAAATAAATAAAACAATTTCCTTATTTGCTGAATTATTATTACTTTTCTGTAGCCTACCTCTGACTACATGTGCTTGATTTTTTTTTGAAATAATATTTAATAAAAACCTTTAATATATTGCCAAGCTGTCATTTATGTGTATTCATAAAGTCAAAGGGTAATCTAATAATGTGGTTTAAATGTTAAACTTACGACATTACTAAATGTCTCTATACGAGCTGGCATCTTGCAGACAACATCTCATTTTGAGTTTGACATATCGTGTGGTTCTGTGTGATTTGGACAACTTCAAGTTACGCCCACTTCTAGTTACGCCCACTTCAAGTTACGCCCACTTCCTGTTACTCCCCTCTCTTGCAGTCCGCAGACAGACCCATCTCAAACACACACACTCTGAACACTGCTGTCAAACAACACACACTCTGAACACTGCTGTCAAACAACACACACTCTGATCACTGCTGTCAAACAACACACACTCTGATCACTCCTGTCAAACAACACACACTCTGAACACTGCTGTCAAACAAAACACACTCTGAACACTGCTGTCAAACACACACTCTGATCACTCCTGTCAAACAACACACACTCTGAACACTGCTGTCAAACAAAACACACTCTGAACACTGCTGTCAAACACACACTCTGATCACTGCTGTCAAACACACACTCTGAACACTGCTGTCAAACAACACACACTCTGAACACTGCTGTCAAACAACACACACTCTGAACACTGCTGTCAAACAACACACACTCTGAACACTGCTGTCAAACAACACACACTCTGATCACTCCTGTCAAACAACACACACTCTGAACACTGCTGTCAAACAACACACACTCTGAACACTGCTGTCAAACAACACACACTCTGATCACTCCTGTCAAACAACACACACTCTGAACACTGCTGTCAAACAACACACACTCTGATCACTGCTGTCAAACACACACTCTGAACACTGCTGTCAAACAACACACACTCTGAACACTGCTGTCAAACAACACACACTCTGAACACTGCTGTCAAACAACACACACTCTGATCACTCCTGTCAAACAACACACTCTGAACACTCCTGTCAAACAACACACTCTGATCACTGCTGTCAAACACACACTCTGAACACTGCTGTCAAACAACACACACTCTGAACACTGCTGTCAAACAACACACACTCTGAACACTGCTGTCAAACAACACACACTCTGAACACTGCTGTCAAACAACACACACTCTGAACACTGCTGTCAAACAACACACACTCTGAACACTGCTGTCAAACAACACACACTCTGATCACTCCTGTCAAACAACACACACTCTGAACACTGCTGTCAAACAACACACACTCTGAACACTGCTGTCAAACAACACACACTCTGAACACTGCTGTCAAACACACACTCTGAACACTGCTGTCAAACAACACACACTCTGAACACTGCTGTCAAACAACACACACTCTGAACACTGCTGTCAAACACACACTCTGAACACTGCTGTCAAACAACACACACTCTGATCACTGCTGTCAAACAACACACACTCTGAACACTGCTGTCAAACAAAACACACTCTGAACACTGCTGTCAAACAACACACACTCTGATCACTGCTGTCAAACAACACACACTCTGAACACTGCTGTCAAACACACACTCTGATCACTGCTGTCAAACACACACTCTGAACACTGCTGTCAAACAACACACTCTGATCACTGCTGTCAAACACACACTCTGAACACTGCTGTCAAACAACACACACTCTGAACACTGCTGTCAAACAACACACACTCTGATCACTGCTGTCAAACACACACTCTGAACACTGCTGTCAAACAACACACACTCTGAACACTGCTGTCAAACAACACACACTCTGAACACTGCTGTCAAACAACACACACTCTGAACACTGCTGTCAAACAACACACACTCTGATCACTCCTGTCAAACAACACACTCTGAACACTGCTGTCAAACAACACACACTCTGAACACTGCTGTCAAACAACACACACTCTGATCACTGCTGTCAAACACACACTCTGAACACTGCTGTCAAACAACACACACTCTGATCACTGCTGTCAAACACACACTCTGAACACTGCTGTCAAACAAAACACACTCTGAACACTGCTGTCAAACAACACACTCTGAACACTGCTGTCAAACAACACACTCTGAACACTGCTGTCAAACAACACACACTCTGATCACTCCTGTCAAACAACACACACTCTGAACACTGCTGTCAAACAACACACACTCTGAACACTGCTGTCAAACAACACACACTCTGAACACTCCTCTCAAACACACACTCTGAACACTGCTGTCAAACACACACTCTGAACACTGCTGTCAAACAACACACTCTGAACACTGCTGTCAAACAACACACACTCTGATCACTCCTGTCAAACAACACACACTCTGAACACTGCTGTCAAACAACACACACTCTGAACACTGCTGTCAAACACACACTCTGAACACTGCTGTCAAACACACACACTCTGAACACTGCTGTCAAACACACACACTCTGAACACTGCTGTCAAACAACACACACTCTGAACACTGCTGTCAAACAACACACACTCTGAACACTGCTGTCAAACAACACACACTCTGAACACTGCTGTCAAACAACACACACTCTGATCACTGCTGTCAAACAACACACTCTGAACACTGCTGTCAAACACACACACTCTGATCACTGCTGTCAAACACACACACTCTGAACACTGCTGTCAAACACACACACTCTGAACACTGCTGTCAAACAACACACTCTGAACACTGCTGTCAAACAAAACACACTCTGAACACTGCTGTCAAACAACACACACTCTGATCACTGCTGTCAAACACACACTCTGAACACTGCTGTCAAACAACACACACTCTGATCACTGCTGTCAAACAACACACACTCTGAACACTGCTGTCAAACAACACACACTCTGAACACTGCTGTCAAACAACACACTCTGAACACTGCTGTCAAACAAAACACTCTGAACACTGCTGTCAAACAACACACACTCTGAACACTGCTGTCAAACAACACACACTCTGAACACTGCTGTCAAACAACACACACTCTGAACACTCCTGTCAAACAAAACACACTCTGATCACTCCTGTCAAACAACACACACTCTGAACACTCCTGTCAAACAACACACACTCTGAACACTCCTGTCAAACAACACACACTCTGAACACTGCTGTCAAACAACACACACTCTGAACACTCCTGTCAAACAACACACACTCTGAACACTCCTGTCAAACAACACACACTCTGATCACTGCTGTCAAACAACACACACTCTGAACACTGCTGTCAAACAACACACACTCTGAACACTCCTGTCAAACAACACACACTCTGAACACTCCTGTCAAACAACACACACTCT
Organism: Leuciscus idus; assembly: GCA_021554675.1. Taxonomy (NCBI): domain Eukaryota; kingdom Metazoa; phylum Chordata; class Actinopteri; order Cypriniformes; family Leuciscidae; genus Leuciscus; species Leuciscus idus. Next base: position 46,769,226 of record CM038628.1, on the reverse strand, counting down.
GAACACTCCTGTCAAACAACACACACTCTGATCACTCCTGTCAAACAACACACTCTGAACACTGCTGTCAAACAACACACACTCTGATCACTCCTGTCAAACAACACACTCTGAACACTGCTGTCAAACAACACACACTCTGAACACTGCTGTCAAACAACACACACTCTGAACACTGCTGTCAAACAACACACACTCTGATCACTGTTGTCAAACAACACACACTCTGATCACTCCTGTCAAACAACACACACTCTGAACACACCTGTCAAACAACACACACTCTGATCACTGTTGTCAAACAACACACACTCTGATCACTGTTGTCAAACAACACACACTCTGATCACTGTTGTCAAACAACACACACACTGATCACTGTTGTCAAACAACACACACTCTGAACACCCCTGTCAAACAACACACACTCTGATCACTGTTGTCAAACAACACACACTCTGAACACTGCTGTCAAACAACACACTCTGAACACTGCTGTCAAACAACACACACTCTGAACACTGCTGTCAAACACACTCTGATCACTGCTGTCAAACAACACACACTCTGAACACTGCTGTCAAACACACACTCTGAACACTGCTGTCAAACAACACACACTCTGAACACTCCTGTCAAACAACACACACTCTGAACACTGCTGTCAAACAACACACACTCTGAACACTCCTGTCAAACAACACACACTCTGAACACTCCTGTCAAACAACACACACTCTGATCACTGCTGTCAAACAACACACACTCTGAACACTGCTGTCAAACAACACACACTCTGAACACTCCTGTCAAACAACACACACTCTGAACACTCCTGTCAAACAACACACACTCTGAACACTCCTGTCAAACAACACACACTCTGATCACTCCTGTCAAACAACACACTCTGAACACTGCTGTCAAACAACACACACTCTGATCACTCCTGTCAAACAACACACTCTGAACACTGCTGTCAAACAACACACACTCTGAACACTGCTGTCAAACAACACACACTCTGAACACTGCTGTCAAACAACACACACTCTGATCACTGTTGTCAAACAACACACACTCTGATCACTGTTGTCAAACAACACACACTCTGATCACTCCTGTCAAACAACACACACTCTGAACACACCTGTCAAACAACACACACTCTGATCACTGTTGTCAAACAACACACACTCTGATCACTGTTGTCAAACAACACACACTCTGATCACTGTTGTCAAACAACACACACACTGATCACTGTTGTCAAACAACACACACTCTGAACACCCCTGTCAAACAACACACACTCTGATCACTGTTGTCAAACAACACACACTCTGAACACTGCTGTCAAACAACACACACTCTGAACACTGCTGTCAAACAACACACACTCTGAACACTGCTGTCAAACAACACACTCTGATCACTGCTGTCAAACAACACACACTCTGAACACTGCTGTCAAACAACACACTCTGATCACTGTTGTCAAACAACACACACTCTGATCACTCCTGTCAAACAACACACACTCTGATCACTCCTGTCAAACAACACACTCTGAACACTGCTGTCAAACAACACACACTCTGATCACTCCTGTCAAACACACACTCTGATCACTCCTGTCAAACAACACACTCTGATCACTGCTGTCAAACAACACACACTCTGAACACTGCTGTCAAACAACACACACTCTGATCACTGTTGTCAAACAACACACACTCTGATCACTCCTGTCAAACAACACACACTCTGAACACCCCTGTCAAACAACACACACTCTGATCACTGTTGTCAAACAACACACACTCTGATCACTGTTGTCAAACAACACACACTCTGATCACTGTTGTCAAACAACACACACACCGATCACTGTTGTCAAACAACACACACTCTGATCACTGTTGTCAAACAACACACACTCTGATCACTCCTGTCAAACAACACACACTCTGAACACCCCTGTCAAACAACACACACTCTGATCACTGTTGTCAAACAACACACACTCTGATCACTGCTGTCAAACAACACACACTCTGAACACTGCTGTCAAACAACACACTCTGATCACTCCTGTCAAACAACACACACTCTGAACACTGCTGTCAAACAACACACTCTGATCACTGTTGTCAAACAACACACACTCTGATCACTGCTGTCAAACACACACACTCTGAACACTGCTGTCAAACAACACACACTCTGAACACTGCTGTCAAACAACACACACTCTGAACACTGCTGTCAAACAACACACACTCTGATCACTCCTGTCAAACAACACACACTCTGATCACTGCTGTCAAACAACACACACTCTGATCACTGTTGTCAAACAACACACACTCTGATCACTGTTGTCAAACAACACACACTCTGATCACTGTTGTCAAACAACACACACACTGAACACCCCTGTCAAACAACACACACTCTGATCACTGTTGTCAAACAACACACACTCTGATCACTGTTGTCAAACAACACACACTCTGAACACTCCTGTCAAACAACACACACTCTGAACACTGCTGTCAAACAACACACACTCTGATCACTGTTGTCAAACAACACACACTCTGATCAGTCCTGTCAAACAACACACACTCTGAACACCCCTGTCAAACAACACACACTCTGATCACTGTTGTCAAACAACACACACTCTGATCACTGTTGTCAAACAACACACTCTGATCACTGTTGTCAAACAACACACATTCTGAACACCCCTGTCAAACAACACACACTCTGAACACCCCTGTCAAACAACACACACTCTGATCACTGTTGTCAAACAACACACACACTGATCACTGTTGTCAAACAACACACACTCTGAACACCCCTGTCAAACAACACACACTCTGATCACTGTTGTCAAACAACACACACTCTGAACACTGCTGTCAAACAACACACTCTGAACACTCCTGTCAAACAACACACACTCTGATCACTGTTGTCAAACAACACACACTCTGAACACTGCTGTCAAACAACACACTCTGAACACTCCTGTCAAACAACACACACTCTGATCACTGCTGTCAAACAACACACTCTGATCACTGTTGTCAAACAACACACACTCTGATCACTCCTGTCAAACAACACACACTCTGAACACTGCTGTCAAACAACACACTCTGATCACTGTTGTCAAACAACACACACTCTGATCACTCCTGTCAAACAACACACACTCTGAACACCCCTGTCAAACAACACACACTCTGATCACTGCTGTCAAACAACACACACTCTGATCACTGCTGTCAAACAACACACACTCTGATCACTGTTGTCAAACAACACACACTCTGATCACTGTTGTCAAACAACACACACTCTGATCACTGTTGTCAAACAACACACACTCTGATCACTGTTGTCAAACAACACACACTCTGATCACTCCTGTCAAACAACACACACTCTGATCACTGCTGTCAAACAACACACACTCTGATCACTGTTGTCAAACAACACACACTCTGATCACTGTTGTCAAACAACACACACTCTGATCACTGTTGTCAAACAACACACACACTGAACACTGCTGTCAAACACACACTCTGAACACTGTTGTCAAACAACACACACTCTGAACACTGCTGTCAAACAACACACACTCTGATCACTGTTGTCAAACAACACACACTCTGAACACTGCTGTCAAACAACACACACTCTGAACACTCCTGTCAAACAACACACACTCTGATCACTCCTGTCAAACAACACACACTCTGATCACTGCTGTCAAACAACACACACTCTGAACACTGCTGTCAAACACACACTCTGAACACTCCTGTCAAACAACACACACTCTGAACACTGCTGTCAAACAACACACACTCTGAACACTCCTGTCAAACAACACACACTCTGATCACTCCTGTCAAACAACACACACTCTGATCACTGCTGTCAAACAACACACACTCTGAACACTGCTGTCAAACACACACTCTGAACACTCCTGTCAAACAACACACACTCTGAACACTGCTGTCAAACAACACACACTCTGAACACTGCTGTCAAACAACACACACTCTGAACACTGCTGTCAAACAACACACACTCTGAACACTGCTGTCAAACAACACACACTCTGAACACTCCTGTCAAACAACACACACTCTGAACACTGCTGTCAAACAACACACTCTGAACACTGCTGTCAAACAACACACACTCTGAACACTGCTGTCAAACACACACTCTGAACACTGCTGTCAAACAACACACACTCTGAACACTGCTGTCAAACACACACTCTGAACACTGCTGTCAAACAACACACACTCTGATCACTGCTGTCAAACAACACACACTCTGAACACTGCTGTCAAACAACACACACTCTGATCACTCCTGTCAAACAACACACACTCTGAACACTGCTGTCAAACACACACTCTGAACACTGCTGTCAAACAACACACACACTCTGATCACTGCTGTCAAACAACACACACTCTGATCACTCCTGTCAAACAACACACACTCTGATCACTGCTGTCAAACAACACACACTCTGAACACTGCTGTCAAACACACACTCTGAACACTGCTGTCAAACACACACTCTGAACACTGCTGTCAAACAACACACACTCTGAACACTGCTGTCAAACACACACTCTGAACACTGCTGTCAAACAACACACACTCTGAACACTGCTGTCAAACAACACACACTCTGAACACTGCTGTCAAACAACACACACTCTGAACACTGCTGTCAAACAACACACACTCTGAACACTCCTGTCAAACAACACACACTCTGAACACTGCTGTCAAACAACACACTCTGAACACTGCTGTCAAACAACACACACTCTGAACACTGCTGTCAAACACACACTCTGATCACTGCTGTCAAACAACACACTCTGAACACTGCTGTCAAACAACACACACTCTGATCACTCCTGTCAAACAACACACACTCTGAACACTGCTGTCAAACAACACACACTCTGAACACTGCTGTCAAACACACACTCTGAACACTGCTGTCAAACAACACACACACTCTGATCACTGCTGTCAAACAACACACACTCTGAACACTGCTGTCAAACAACACACACTCTGATCACTCCTGTCAAACAACACACACTCTGAACACTGCTGTCAAACACACACTCTGAACACTGCTGTCAAACAACACACACTCTGATCACTGCTGTCAAACACACACTCTGAACACTCCTGTCAAACAACACACACTCTGAACACTGCTGTCAAACAACACACACCCTGATCACTGCTGTCAAACAACACACACTCTGAACACTCCTGTCAAACAACACACACTCTGAACACTCCTGTCAAACAACACACACTCTGAACACTGCTGTCAAACACACACTCTGAACACTGCTGTCAAACAACACACACTCTGATCACTCCTGTCAAACAACACACACTCTGAACACTGCTGTCAAACACACACTCTGAACACTGCTGTCAAACACACACTCTGAACACTGCTGTCAAACAACACACACTCTGATCACTGCTGTCAAACAACACACACTCTGAACACTCCTGTCAAACAACACACACTCTGAACACTCCTGTCAAACAACACACACTCTGAACACTGCTGTCAAACAACACACACTCTGAACACTGCTGTCAAACAACACACACTCTGATCACTCCTGTCAAACAACACACACTCTGAACACTCCTGTCAAACAACACACACTCTGAACACTGCTGTCAAACAACACACACTCTGAACACTGCTGTCAAACAACACACACTCTGAACACTCCTGTCAAACAACACACACTCTGAACACTCCTGTCAAACAACACACACTCTGAACACTGCTGTCAAACAACACACACTCTGAACACTCCTGTCAAACACACACTCTGATCACTGCTGTCAAACAACACACACTCTGATCACTGCTGTCAAACACACACACTCTGATCACTCCTGTCAAACAACACACACTCTGAACACTCCTGTCAAACACACACTCTGATCACTGCTGTCAAACAACACACACTCTGATCCCTCCTGTCAAACAACACACACTCTGATCACTGCTGTCAAACAACACACACTCTGAACACTGCTGTCAAACACACACTCTGATCACTCCTGTCAAATAACACACACTCTGATCACTGCTGTCAAATAACACACACTCTGATCACTCCTGTCAAACAACACACACTCTGATCACTGCTGTCAAGCAACACACACTCTGAACACTGCTGTCAAGCAACACACACTCTGAACACTGCTGTCAAACAACACACACTCTGATCACTCCTGTCAAGCAACACACACTCTGAACACTGCTGTCAAACAACACACACTCTGATCACTCCTGTCAAACAACACACACTCTGAACACTCCTGTCAAACAACACACACTCTGAACACTGCTGTCAAACAACACACACTCTGAACACTCCTCTCAAACAACACACACTCTGATCACTCCTGTCAAGCAACACACACTCTGAACACTGCTGTCAAACAACACACACTCTGATCACTCCTGTCAAACAACACACACTCTGAACACTCCTGTCAAACAACACACACTCTGATCACTGCTGTCAAACAACACACACTCTGAACACTCCTGTCAAACAACACACACTCTGATCACTGCTGTCAAACACACACTCTGAACACTGCTGTCAAACAACACACACTCTGAACACTGCTGTCAAACAACACACACTCTGATCACTCCTGTCAAACAACACACACTCTGATCACTCCTGTCAAACACACACTCTGAACACTCCTGTCAAACAACACACACTCTGATCACTGCTGTCAAACAACACACACTCTGAACACTGCTGTCAAACACACACTCTGATCACTCCTGTCAAACACACACTCTGAACACTGCTGTCAAACAACACACACTCTGATCACTGCTGTCAAACACACACTCTGATCACTCCTGTCAAACAACACACACTCTGATCACTCCTGTCAAACAACACACACTCTGATCACTGCTGTCAAACAACACACACTCTGAACACTCCTGTCAAACAACACACACTCTGATCACTGCTGTCAAACAACACACACTCTGAACACTGCTGTCAAACACACACTCTGATCACTCCTGTCAAGCAACACACACTCTGAACACTGCTGTCAAACAACACACACTCTGATCACTGCTGTCAAACAACACACACTCTGAACACTCCTGTCAAACAACACACACTCTGATCACTGCTGTCAAACAACACACACTCTGAACACTCCTGTCAAACAACACACACTCTGATCACTCCTGTCAAACAACACACACTCTGAACACTGCTGTCAAACAACACACACTCTGAACACTCCTGTCAAACAACACACACTCTGATCACTGCTGTCAAACAACACACACTCTGAACACTCCTGTCAAACAACACACACTCTGAACACTGCTGTCAAACAACACACACTCTGATCACTGCTGTCAAACTTGCTGCTACTTTACTTGGTTTATTACAAAAATAAATGATATAATAGTCCTGAACTCACACTCACACACACCACAGAACAGGTCATGTGGGGTCAGAGGTCATCCTGAGGTCAGGGCTGCCGTCATGTGACGTCTTAAACATGTTTGCTCACGACTAGAAGCGCATCGCTATAGAAACAAGAGAAAACTTTCTCAGATTTATATTAACATTTATCAAACCTAAAAATATGACAGCAGACAGAAATAGAGAGAGAGGCGTTTCACACGCAGATGTGAGGAAGAACAACAGCTGCTGCTGATGATGATGATGATGTGAAGAACATCACACACTCTTTACTTACAGCAAACACACATCACAGACGACACACAATAAAGGTTTTGTTCAATAGTTTAACACTCTGACTTCAGGAAACAAAAGACAAACAACTTCACTTACACTTTCTTTTCTGCATGTCTTTTCGTTGGGAAATGTGCTTTCTTTTATTAAAGGAAACAATCATCTTTATGTGTATGGTTAGACCGAACACCAGCATCATCTTCTTGATATCTGTGGATATGAACATAATAAGTTGCCTTCAGTGTTGGTGTGAGCGCTGGTGTTCCTGTGGCTTTCCCAGTGTAAACGCCTTCATTCAGCCGGTTTCTGTCACAGTGCATTTTCTATTCTAAGGCATGTGTGTTTTCTATCCTGACGCTGTGTGTGCCCATGTTTTACTGGTATGATCTTATAAAGCACTAAAGTCCAGACTCAGTGGACTGGGAACTTCTTTCCGAGTTAAACTCCGTGTTGAAGGTGTTTAATAATCGTTTCCACTGTTGAAACTGACATCTCTCTCGTTACAGCCACGTTTGCTTTCAATTAGCCGAGTCCAACAGCTCGTCGAGGAGTGTAAACACTGTCTTTTAAACACTCCAGATTTCAAACAGTTCACACACACACACACACACACACACACACACACACACACACACACACACACACACACACACACACACACACACACACACACACACACACACACACACACACACACACACACACACACACACACACACACACACACACACACACTTAACCCTTTCGGACCCTGCGTCAATTACAATGGACATCACATGTCAGCCCCCTTCTGGAGCATTTCACCTAGTTTAAAGCCTGCAGTCCATGAGATTGGACGTTTGTCATCCAATCAAATGGCAGTAAAGCTCTGCATGTAGTAATTAAAAATAAAAAAACACTACATTGAAGAGAAGCATGGCAGCACTTCACTCCAAACATAGAAGCAGGCAACATTTTCTATGGTTTTATTTTATTTTTATTTTATATGTTTACCAGCATTTCATAGTTTGTATGTAAAATAGAAAGATTGAACTTATTAAAGTTAAAAATCGATTGTAGAATTGCAAATTTTAAATCAGGATTTTTTCAAATGTGTCTGTCCATTAGAATGGACAGTGGGTTCAAAAGCCTGTTACTGAAATCACATTCCAGTAACTGAAGTCCAGTAATGCTGACTGCAATTTCTTCTATAAAACATCTATATCACAGTACCGATACATTTTTGAAACTTTTTCATGCAGCATATATAGTTCTTGAAGTGCTTGAACATATAGCTGATGGAAATATCTCAGATGTTGACTTCATGTGGAGTGATGAGGAAGATGGAGATGTAAGAAAAATATCCATATTTAAAACTTTATATAAAGTAAAATGACTAGCTCCCGGCCAAACGAACATACATATTTGACTTAAATCTAAAGCGTAACTTGAATAGGAATATTTTTCTTACACAAACGAAACACTTTGCTTCAGAAGGCCTTTATTTACCTCCCAGAGCCGCATGAGCACTTTTATCATGGACAGATGCACTTTTATCATGGATAGATGCACTTTTATGATGGATAGATGCACTTTTATCATGGATAGATGCACTTTTATCATGGATAGATGCACTTTTATCATGGATAGATGCACTTTTATGATGGATAGATGCACTTTTATCATGGACAGATGCACTTTTATCATGGGTAGATGCACTTTTATGATGGACAGATGCACTTTTATGATGGATAGATGCACTTTTATCATGGATAGATGCACTTTTATCATGGATAGATGCACTTTTATCATGGATAGATGCACTTTTATCATGGATAGATGCACTTTTATCATAGATAGATGCACTTTTATGATGGACAGATGCACTTTTATCATGGGTAGATGCACTTTTATCATGGATAGATGCACTTTTATCATGGATAGTTGCACTTTTATGATGGATAGATGCACTTTTATGATGGACAGATGCACTTTTATCATGGACAGATGCACTTTTATGATGACAGATGCACTTTTATGATGGATAGATGCACTTTTATCATGGATAGATGCACTTTTATCATGGATAGATGCACTTTTATGATGGACAGATGCACTTTTATCATGGGTAGATGCACTTTTATCATGGATAGATGCACTTTTATCATGGATAGTTGCACTTTTATCATGGATAGATGCACTTTTATCATGGACAGATGCACTTTTATCATGGGTAGATGCACTTTTATCATGGACAGATGCACTTTTATGATGGATAGATGCACTTTTATGATGGATAGATGTACTTTTATCATGGGTAGATGCTCTTTTATCATGGACAGATGCACTTTTATGATGGATAGATGCACTTTTATGATGGATAGATGCACTTTTATCATGGATAGTTGCACTTTTATCATGGATAGATTCACTTTTATGATGGATAGATGCACTTTTATGATGGATAGATGCACTTTTATCATGGATAGATGCACTTTTATCATGGATAGATGCACTTTTATCATGGATAGTTGCACTTTTATCATGGATAGATGCACTTTTATGATGGATAGATGCACTTTTATGATGGATAGATGCACTTTTATCATGGGTAGATGCTCTTTTATCATGGACAGATGCACTTTTATGATGGATAGACGCACTTTTATGATGGATAGATGTACTTTTATGATGGATAGATGCACTTTTATCATGGATGGATGCACTTTTATGATGGATAGATGCACTTTTATCATGGATGGATGCACTTTTATGATGGATAGATGCACTTTTATCATGGATAGATGCACTTTTATGGACTTTCAAAACAGAAACAGTCATTCACTGCCATTATAAAGCTTGGAAGAGTCAGGACATTTTTTAATATAACTCCGATTGTATTCGTCTGAAAGAAGAACGATGTCATATACACCTAGGATGGCTTGAGGGTGAGTAAATCATGGGCCAATTGAAATTTTTGTGTGAAATATCCCTTTATCGGTATAGTACACCCAAAAATTATATTTGTCATGTTGTTCTAAATCTGTATGAGTTTCTTTATTCTGCTGAACACAAAAGAAGATATTTTTTTAAAAATCGGTAACTAGACAGTTGACTTCCATAGTATTTTTTCCTACTATAGATAAGCAAAGTGTACACTTCTGTAAAGTGAATTACAGTACAGTTACTGGAAATTGAAATACAGTAACTTGCTGGCAGTAATGTACTGTATAAATACAAGAAAATCGTTTACAGAGAAATTGTTTCAAAGATGCACACAGGAAATTACTCTAACGTGAATGCGTTGATTGATTCCTAGGTTTATTTTGTTATGAATAAACAAATGTGCAATCTATAAAGCAAAAACCTTACAATTAAAGTTGAAATGTTGTAATGTTCAAGTTTTTGATCTAAAAAAAGAAAGATGCGCAAAGAAAGTGACTCTAACATGACCATATTGATTGATTCTAAGATATTTAGTTTGTTACAAACAATGTGCAATCTGTAAAACAAAAACCTCAAAATTAAAGTTGAAATTGTATACTGTTGAAAAGTTTTTGACCTTGAGAAAATGCTTTACGTATACTAACAATTTTTATGTTTATTATTTAATTTTATGTTGGTACATTTTTGTGAAGTACACCTGTTTTGGCCTGACGTCCATTGAAATGGACATTTTTTTTATAGAAGCCTCATGAGCTGTGAAAATGTACTTTTATATTTTTCATAAACTTTAAACATAATTCAGGTCTGAAGGGGTTAATACAAATCACACCTCATACATACTCACACACACTCATCTGCTGTCTGACTGTTAATGATTCATTAGCATGAAGACTGCAGAACATTTAAACTTCACTTTACACACGCATTTATGAAGCACTCTGAATTTCCAAATGCTTTCGATGAATTAAGTGAAACAATAAAGGGCCGAACTCACTCGTTTAATTTCCTCCTCATGAATCCGGTGCATTAATGTTTCATAAGAGGCTCTGAACAACAGTACGAACAAACGCTGACCTTTGACCTCCAGGCTCACGGACGGACACGAGCGTGTGATGGACGGGTCACACACTCCTCTGTTCTCATGTTTGTTTTGATGGTGTGTTTATTCATAGGACGCTTTTACTTCACTCTGTCTTCCGTTTCTATTCTGATCCTCTCGCGTTTGTCACGGCTCTAATGGAGCACACAGATCTGACACACACACACACACACACACACACACAATGGAGACGCGCGTTTAGAGCCTCTGGGCTTGAACCCGCAGCATCAGTGAGGTCACTTCCTGTCTCTCTCCGTGTGTTTGTGAGTTTGTGCATTATGTGTTTGCTGGACTGATGTATTTATATCCAGATGCAGAACTTCATGCGTGACGGATCAGAGGTCGCTCATGAGGAAAACATGGACATGCCATTAGAAACACTTCAAACTCAGCCTATGCATTAAGTAACTGTGTTATTGGTGTGAATAATTGTGACACAATTGTTTTTCTTCTGATTCATGTAAATGAGGGTGTTCGGCGCATTACAGAAAC
>CM038628.1:46716851-46751851 GCA_021554675.1 Leuciscus idus | reverse complement strand
ACACACACACACGCACGCACATCAAAACAAAGCAGCAGAAGGGGGAGAAATCCCATAATCCTCACTGGCTGTGTTGCCATAGAAACAGACTTTCCAAACAAACCTGTTGAATAATCGTTTAGAGCTGTCAATCAAAGCAGCAGAAGCAGAGACACTATAGACCTACAAACGTGTTAAATTATATATGAAATGTTTGTTAACGTTGTTATATATATATATATATATATATATATATATATATATATCTCTTTTTTATTTGTAATTTTTTACATAAACAATTAATAGTATACAATATAATTTAACACGTTTGTAGGTCTATAGTGTCTCATTTATCATTGTAGCCTATACAGTGGGGAGAACAAGTATTTGATACACTGCCGATTTTGCAGGTTTTCCCACTTACAAAGCATGTAGAAGTCTGTAATGTTTATCATAGGTACTCTTCAACTGTGAGAGACGGAATCTAAAACAAAAATTCAGAAAATCACATTGTATTTATTTATTTATTTTATTAATTTGCATTTTATTGCATGACATAAGTATTTGATACATCAGAAAAGCAGAACTTAATATTTGGTACAGAAACCTTTTGTTTGCAATTAAAGAGATCATACGTTTCCTGTAGTTCTTGACCAGGTTTGCACACACTGCAGGGATTCTGGCCCACTCCTCCATACAGACCTTCTCCAGATCCTTCAGGTTTCGGGGCTGTCGCTGGGCAATACGGACTTTCAGCTCCTCCAAAGATTTTCTATTGGGTTCAGGTCTGGAGACTGGCTAGGCCACTCCAGGACCTTGAGATGCTTCTTACGGAGCCACTGCTTAGTTGCCCTGGCTGTGTGTTTCGGGTCGTTGTCATGCTGGAAGACCCAGCCACAACCCATCTTCAATGCTCTTACTGAGGGAAGGAGGTTGTTGGCCAAGATCTTGCGATACATGGCCCCATCCATCCTCCCCTCAATACGGTGCAGTCGTCCTGTCCCCTTTGCAGAAAAGCATCCCCAAAGAATGATGTTTCCACCTCCATGCTTCACGGTTGGGATGGTGTTCTTGGGGTTGTACTCATCCTTCTTCTTCCCCCAAACACGGCGAGTGGAGTTTAGACCAAAAAGCTCTATTTCTGTCTCATCAGACAGTTCAGTTCACAGTTCACTTTATTAGCCATTTGCAGTGTAAAACCACATTGGAAAAAATGTGCAAGAAGCTCAAAGTGCAATGTCAACACATAAGAGGACATAACATAAAACAGACAAGCAGGTGCCACATAAAAACTCAATAATAAAATGCTGTACAATGAAATCCATACATAAATTTAAAGTGCCTAATTTAAAGTGCTTTATTTAAAGTGATCACAGCTGGGGAAAGAAACTGTTTAAATGGCGATTAGTCGAACATTTGACAGAGCGATACCTTCTCCCTGAGGGAAGCAACTCAAAGAAGGCCCCTGCAGGATGGCCTGAGGCATCATTAACAAGTTTTAAAGCTCGATTCAAAAGTCTAGCTTTATATGTAACCTCCAGGAGCGGCAAAGTGCAGCGAATGGTCCTGCTGGCTGAGCGAACCACTTTGTTCAAAGCCTTCTTCTCTTTCAGGGTGAGATTACCAAACCACACAGTAATACAACTGGTTAGGACACTCTCAATTACACAATAGTAAAAGTTCAGAAGAATCTTAGTATTTTGAGTAAACTCTCGAAGCCTACGTAAAAAGAAGAGGCGCTGTCTCGCTTTCTTAGCAATGTTAGTCGTATTAGAGCTCCAATTCAAGTCATGAGAAAGAGTCACACCCAAGAATTTACATTTCTCAATAATCTGCACATCAGAATCATGGATAATAATAGGCAACTGATTCCTATTGTGACAAAAATCAATAACAAGTTCACACGTTTTTGAAGTGTTCAAAAGCAAGTTGTTTTTTTTTACTCCATTGAACAACATTCTCCACCTCCTCGCGATAATGAGATTCATCGTTTGAACTGATCAGCCCAATGATAGTTGTATCATCGGCATATTTAATTATCACATTATTATCATTGGATGCTACAAGGTCATGAGTATACAATGTAAACAGTAGGGGGCTCAAGATACACCCCAGCAGTAAACTGGTGCTAACATACAGCTCATCTGAAATACAGCCATTGATTTTGACCCTTTGTGGTCGACAAGTGAGGAAATTAAAAATCCATTTACAAATGGCATCATCAAGTCCAAGACATTTCAATTTGTGAAAAAGCTTTGTTGGGACCATTGAATTAAAAGCTGAACTATAGTCTATAAATAGCATTCTAGCATATGATTTATGTACATCTAGATGCTTGTAGACAGAGTTCAAAGCAAAGGAAATGGCGTCCTCAACACTTCTGTTTTTCCTATATGCAAATTGTAGTGGGTCCACAGACACAGGGATTTGATCTCTGACAAAGTCCAACACCAACCGCTCAAAGGTTTTCATCAGGACAGATGTGAGGGCCACTGGCCGATAGTCATTCAGACACGTCACAGGTGTCTTCTTGGGCACTGGAATTATAATTGATCTTTTAAAGCTAACTGGAACAGTGCACTTCCCAAGTGACATGTTGAAAAGATCAGTCAGAACAGGAGCAAGTTGCTCGGAGCACAGTTTAAGGACACGAGGAGGAATACAGTCCGGTCCAGGGGTCTTCCTAACCTTCGTCCTGGACAAGATCCTCTGGACATCCTCCTGAATGATGGTAAAACTCTGCTCATTACAAGCAGGAAAAACAACAGGTTCAACATTTCCAATTTCAAAACGACAATAAAACTCATTTAGTTCATTTGGCAAGGATGGATCAACATTAATGATGGATCCTCCTTTAGGTTTCCAAGCGGTGATAGAATTGAACCCTTGCCACA
The DNA here is from genome assembly GCA_021554675.1 of Leuciscus idus. Classification (NCBI taxonomy): domain Eukaryota; kingdom Metazoa; phylum Chordata; class Actinopteri; order Cypriniformes; family Leuciscidae; genus Leuciscus; species Leuciscus idus. Next base: position 46,748,978 of record CM038628.1, on the reverse strand, counting down.
TACGTCGAGGGTCCGCCTCCATGAAATGTCCCTCTATCTTAGCTCCATAGGTTCGTTTAGCAGCTTTAATTGACCGCTCCAAAGAGTATCTGGACAACTTATAAGCAGCAGTGTTACCAGATTTAAAAGCCACGGCCCGCTGTTGTATTTTCCTATTTACATCCACATTGTACCACGGGTTCTAACTAGCATGCCGTTTTGTTACCTTTTTTGGAACACAGCAATCAATGCAAAAGTCAATGTACCCAGTCACTGCATCACAATACTCATCCAAGTTTTCTGAATGGAACACAGACCAATCAGTAGCATCAAAGCATCCTTGTAGTTTCACTTCACTCTCCTTCGTCTAGCACTGAACAATACATGACGAAGGTTTTGATTGTTTACTCCTCTGTATATATGTAGGAAGACCACATGACCTTCTCCCATTCCTCCTCTGGATCATCCAGATGGTCATTGGCAAACTTCAGACGGGCCTGGACATGCGCTGGCTTGAGCAGGGGGACCTTGCGTGCGCTGCAGGATTTTAATCCATGACGGCGTAGTGTGTTACTAATGGTTTTCTTTGAGACTGTGGTCCCAGCTCTCTTCAGGTCATTGACCAGGTCCTGCCGTGTAGTTCTGGGCTGATCCATCACCTTCCTCATGATCATTGATGCCCCACGAGGTGAGATCTTGCATGGTGCCCCAGACCGAGGGAGACTGACCCTCATCTTGAACTTCTTCCATTTTCTAATAATTGCGCCAACAGTTGTTGCCTTCTCACCAAGCTGCTTGCCTATTGTCCTGTAGCCCATCCCAGCCTTACACAGCTCTCTGGTCTTGGCCATTGTGGAGATATATATATACTGTAAATAATTACAAAAGCACAGACTACATTTTAACTGGTAAGATGAATCTGAGCTTAGTAATTGGCTATATTAGCCTACACTTGATTTACCCCATTACAATAGTCCCTTTACAGTTATTTCTATCATAAAAATACATTTGTAGGTTTAAAATTCTAAATAAGGCACATCTAATGTCCAACAACAAATATTTGAGCATATTTATATATATATATTATGTACTTTATTATGTCTTTAAATTCAAACACATTTAACACAATTATACAAATAGTTATTTAGTTAATGTAGGCTAATATGTATTCCTTTATTTTATGGAATATTCTTTGATTTTAGAGTTGCACATATCTTTTTAAAATGTATACTTTTGCTCTTAATTTCACGTTATCCTCTCCATAATGTATTGTATAAACTAAATCTAACCAAACATTCTTGCTTTCTCCAAAAAAACTATTATTGCTTTAAAAGCTGTAATTCTCAGCATTCTAAATAAGCATAAGTCATCTCTGTTAAAGCTTAGGTCCTAAACCCAAAACTATATTTTGTATCTTTATTATGGTTTCTTAAAAAATTCTTCCCTGAATTACTTCTGTTCATTTTTTTTTTTTTTAAGTATAAAATATATGAGTGTAATGAGCTATAAGTTCACAGCAACTTATCCAACATCCTAAAGATAAATTATTATAATTAGAAGATATTTCTTGTGTTATAAAATATCGCATAGCCTATTAATTTTCCAAGCAAAAAGTATATATTTGTCAGAATTATTGCGCTCCTATTTGCACGACTTTCTAAGATTTACAGATGGAGAATATTCCTGTGAAATGTAAGTTTTGCAAACACCATGTCTCAAACGCATAAAACAGCACAAAATATACACTGTCTGACGGAGGATCGATTTGATCTGTGATCGACCTCTAGGGCTACATGAGAAACGCGTGCACACGCAGTTATCTAGACTAGATAAACCTGGATCAAATTAGTGGGATTGCGTGAACTTGACTTACCTTTTATGAAACCACTTTAGCCCCAACTTATTTGTTAGGTTTATTCAAGTCGGGTTTTGGAGTTTAATCCCCGCTTTTCTTAGCATCTTTTATGGAACAACCCTCAGAACTGAACTAAACACTAAACTAAACTAAACTAAAACTGAACTGAACTAAACTAAACTAAACTAAACTAAACACTGAACTAAACACTGAACTGAACTAAACTAAACACTGAACTAAACACTGAACTGAACTAAACTAAACTAAACACTGAACTAAACAACTGAACTAAACTAAACTAAACACTGAACTAAACACTGAACTGGGGCTCGTTCTTCGTACGTTGCTTAAAACATCCGAGATCTAATGAGACATCCAAGATGATATCATCGTGGTAATCATGATCTGGCTAATTAGGTTCTTCGAACACACCTGCCGGATATGATTAGTATCGCTGGATTGAGTTAGTGAGATAATTGCGTGTTCATGCGCTGGTTTAAAAGGGGATATGTATCGATAGTAGAAACATTGATCAGCAACGCTGCTATTGGCTGCTCAGCGTGGCCAAAGAGCGCGCTCAGTTTTTCTCCTCAGCAGAGCAAGAACTAATAGTCGAAGTTTATTCTGAATTTTAATGTTTAATTAAAACGCCAGGGAACACCTCAAAGTCTGCAAAAGCCAGGAGAGGCGGCTGGCAAAAAGTAGTAGACAATTTAAATCCGTTAGAAGTGGCCATGTTAGATGTCTTTTATCACTTAATAGCCTATATATTTGTATTTTAATAATTGCATAATTACTTTGTTCATTGTAATGTCAGAGTCACCACACTAGAACATCGAAACAAATAAAAGTGAAGTACAAAAATATTCTACATAATGGTAATTTTTAGTTAGCCTATATTATAGTCTCTTTTATAAAAGGCGCTGTTAAATAAATGTTTGTCTGTTTATAAAAGCAACCAAGAAAAAGAAGAAAAGATCTTAGTAGCCTACACTGTAAAATAATTTTTGCTGCATTAAATTAAGGCTGTATAGTCATTTCAACTGTTAAATCTTGAGTAATGATGAATTGCTTTGACTTGAAAGTGAAAACCGATAAAATTATGTTAATGTAAAAATATTTTGCCATGAGTTATTGATCACATTTTTCCTGAGTGTAGTTCATTGTAATGGCATTGTGTTTTCCTCTTTTGTGCACTTTTACATAATACACCAACACATACACCAAGTGGTGGGTGAAATATGTGCAGTAAGTGGACAACTTTCCAAAGGAAAGAAAGTATAAGACTTTGTAATGTCCATTTGTTTCCATTGCACTGGACAGTGAATAAACCCTCTCAGATAACTGTCATATGGAGGAACTAGCCCTGCAAGTGCATAAATAACTTTACTTCATTTATACTTGTATGCTTTATGGCTGCAATATAAGTTGCAGGATTCCACATCTACAGAAAGGCCTACAGAAGAGTCTGCACAGACAGAGGAGACATAGGCCTACAGGTGGGCAGTGGATAGACAACTATTCCTTTTTATTTGTGGCATGAGGCATGTGTCTTACTCTTGTTGCAGGCACTTGACCACTGGCTTTTCTTTACAAAGAACAATTGAAATAAAACTCAAGGAACTAAGCATATTTGTCTTTTATTAAACATTTAATGAAGTGTTTTTTTTTTTTTTTTTTTGCAATGTTGTGTAATATGGCACATGCAACAATGTCCCAGGCCCTGTCAGGTTCTGTTAGGATCAGCATAAGTGTATGTAATACAGTGAGCTTAAAGCTGCCGTCGGCAACATTTTTTTGATCATATTCAGTGTAATCGACACTATAATCCGACAGAACAACATAAATAAGGTGGTTTTAGAAAAAAACCCGAGCTTCTAACTCCACCTGGAGCGTGTTATTTGTTTTGCAAAAAAACAGCGCTCCCGCTTCATCAGGTCCAATCAGCGCAGGGGGGTGTGAGATCTGACTGTCAATCACAGGTCGTGCACACGCCACAGATCCCCCCTCACTCGCGCACGTTAATATCACATGCACACGCCACGCCTGAAGTTCGCCTGGAGATTGCATGAAGCGTGATGGCGGAGAGAAAATCTACTAACAAGCTTCCAATTCCTCGGTTATTGCTATCTATGGATAGATTAGCCAGGGCAGCCTACCTCCGAGTCCATGGTGTTGATAGATGCTGAAGAGACGGACGCGTTCACAGAAAATCAGGTACACACGCACAGTGACGCACTGACGAGCACGACCTCGATGGGAGGGTGCTCGCTGGTAGTGGGGAGGGGCATGAGAGTTGTAAACATTCAAAATTTTGGCTAATCGACCCAATCTGCCAGACTTGCCGACGGCAGCTTTAATATTTAATTGTGGAACTTTCCTTACCACTTTCAAATAATGTGCATACATGTGAATCTCTGAACATTCTTAAGTCATGCACAGATCCTGGCCATTTTGCTTTCACATTTGTGATATGGAAGATTTTAGTCAACTGCCTTTTTTTAATTTAATATACTATTACTAATCTGGAATATTAAGAATCACAATAGTAACTGGGCTGCACATTTACATTGTGAACCCCCTTTCTGTTCACATAATCCCCTTCATTGAGGCCTTGATGACAGTCTATGGTCTAGCTATAGTCTATGGTACCAGTCACATTAATGAAGCCTGAGTGACACATACTGTAATCGGCATGGTCATGATTGCATGATCTTCATAAAAAAAAATTATGATAGCCTAAAAAAACTGCTTTAAAAAAAACTGCTTTACAACATTGGGTCTTCAGTGGCTTGGAAATGCCACAAAAAAAACCTACAACTTTTTTTTAAACCTAAAAGCGGCAGGTAAATTCTGAATGACACGACAGACAGCACTTTCCATCAAGTTCTCCGCATCTCCAATAGTGTAAAGGAAAGAGCCACTCGCAAATAATCTTAGGGCAATGCAAACAGTTTGTGCTGTAGTTAAAGCCAGACTCCGACAAGTCAAAAATAAATGTGCGTTTCCAACAAATTAATAATGTAAACGACAATCTCACGAGTCACAAGAAAAAAATATATATCTCAGAAAGTGTACTATATCGCGCTGCGCTGGACTTCCCTTATCAGCTCCGCTTATAAAGCCGCAGTCTAATCCTGTTAACATGAAATAAGCCTGCTCCCGAGCAGGTTTAAGATTGCGCACCTGTTGCTATGACAGCAAGTCCAGGATGAGCGTCGAAGAACCAAACAATCCAAGATCATGCCAAATCGCCAACAATCAAATCCAGCTAACTGAGTTAGCGACGTACGAAGAACGGGCCCCTGAACTAAACTAAACTAAACACTGAACTAAACACTGAACTGAACTAAACTAAACTAAACACTGAACTAAACACTGAACTGAACTAAACTAAACTAAACACTGAACTAAACACTGAACTGAACTAAACTAAACTAAACTAAACTAAACTAAACTAAACACTGAACTGAATTAAACTAAACTAAACACTAACACTAAAACTAAACTAAACTAAACTAAACTGAACTGAACTGAACTAAACACTAAACTGAACTGAACTAAACTAAACTGAACTAAACACTAAACACTAAACTAAACTAAACTAAACTAAACTGAACTGAACTGAACTAAACACTAAACTAAACTAAACTAAACTAAACACTGAACTGAATTAAACTAAACTAAACTAAACACTAACACTAACACTAACACTAAAACTAAAACTAAACTAAACTAAACTGAACTGAACTGGGGCCTGTACCATGAAGGTAGCTGAACAAACTCGAGGTTACAGGATTAGTTTTGAGTTGACAAAACCAAACCGATGCAATCAGGCTTTATTGGTACCATGATGCAGCTCATCAACTTTCTCTGTCAACTCAGGCTTTGATCCTTAAGCTATGATTACTCCACGCGCGCGTGCACATAAAAGAGTGACGTCGACACTGAACAACCAATAGCGGGTAGTAGAGCGAGAGCGTTATATTTTTCCGCGGAGGAGCAAGAGATAATCATTCAGAATTACGATGAATTTAAATATGTATTTCAAGCTCGAAACAATACGGTCTCTGCTGCCAAAGCAAGATAAGACTGTTGGAGAAAGATTGCTGATTGTTAATGTGTAAGTTAAACAAATACGTTCTATATTTATGTAAAATTATGTATGTATGTGTAGCCTATATGTGTAATATAGCCTATAGCCTATTTTTATAATATATATAAAAAATGATACATGCACATTTTATATATATTAAAAAAATAGGCTATAGGCTATATTACACATAGGCTACACATACATACATAATTTTACATAAATATAGAACGTATTTGTACTACTAAGAAAGCTAGGGAATCCTATCATAAGATTAACAGAATAATAATAAAGATTTAAAATAATTCTTAACATGTATTATATTGTATAGTACATTTGTGCAATTTGCTTTAAAAAAAAAAAAAAAATGTGTTCATGTGATGTCCCCCTATCAATATATCTTACCGGCAATTTATATAAAAGCCCTCTTTTATGGACATGGCCGATAAATGTCCGGGGAACACTATTAATGAAACTATTCATGTACTCCTGCAGAGCGAGGACCACCTTACGAATGGTTCGACAAACCGTGTTTTCCCCGAGCTTCTGTGCGTCACCCACCGTGCAGGAATGTACCACTTGCAAAAAAACGCAACGCAACGCAATATTTGCGGTACAGTAAGTGCATGAACTCGACGTGTTAATTTCTTTATGTGCGGCTCAAGAAGTTCGCAAAGATAAGACATTCCTTCCGCGGAAAATCTGTATCTTTCATACAAGTAACTATCAGGAAAGGCAAGGGGATTTTGTCTGGCTAAAAACTCTTTCTCTACGAAGTGCTCGTCAAACAATTTGCGCTGAGATGTCACAGGATTTGGAAGAAAAGGTGAAGTCATTGTAACAGACACTGGGAATAAGTTACGTCACCTATATGTTTCTTTGCTCTCAGCTGATTGGTCAAACTTCAGTCTGAGATCTTGAATCCAGAACATAACCTGTCCCGGAGCAGGTTAGCCGTGCAGCGTAAGATACCATGGCAACGAACACCGATTAAAGCCAAGCTACTTTCATAGTACCTAAAACCCAGGGTTGGCGGAAACTAAACTGAAACATAGCTGGCTAGCCACCTAATCCGGCTTCATGGTACAGGCCCCTGAACTAAACTAAACTAAACTAAACTAAACTAAACTAAACTAAACTAAACTAAACTAAACTAAACTAAACACTAAACTAAACTAAACTAAACTAAACTAAACTGAACTAAACACTAAACACTAAACACTACACTAAACTAAACTAAACTAAACTGAACTGAACTGAACTGAACTAAACACTAAACTAAACTAAACTGAACTAAACTGAACTAAACACTAAACTAAACTAAACTAAACTGAACTGAACTGAACTAAACACTAAACTAAACTAAACTAAACTAAACTAAACTAAACTAAACTAAACACTAAACTAAACTAAACTAAACTAAACTAAACTAAACTGAACTGAACTAAACAAAACACTAAACTAAACTAAACTAAACTAAACTAAACTAAACACTAAACACTAAACTAAACTAAACTAAACTAAACTGAACTGAACTGAACTAAACTGAACTGAACTAAACACTGAACTGAACTAAACTAAACTAAACTGAACTAAACTAAACTGAACTGAACTGAACTGAACTAAACTGAACTGAACTGAACTGAACTGAACTGAACTAAACACTAAACTGAACTGAACTAAACACTGAACTGAACTGAACTAAACTAAACTGAACTAAACTAAACTGAACTGAACTGAACTGAACTGAACTGAACTAAACTGAACTGAACTGAACTGAACTAAACACTAAACTGAACTAAACTAAACACTAAACTAAACTAAACTAAACTAAACTGAACTGAACTAAACACTAAACTGAACTAAACTAAACACTAAACTAAACTAAACTAAACTGAACTGAACTGAACTAAACACTAAACTGAACTGAACTAAACACTGAACTGAACTAAACTAAACTGAACTAAACTGAACTGAACTAAACACTGAACTGAACTAAACTAAACTGAACTAAACTGAACTAAACTGAACTAAACTGAACTGAACTGAAGTGTCTTGAGTTTAGAGCGGATTAAACTGCAGCTTTATATAGAGTGAAACAGAAATTGTTCGTAATAAATACATGTTGCAAGTCTGAACGGTGTCTGATAAAGGCTGTTTATCCGAGTCAACAGTATTTTAGGATATGATTGAGCTGGTCTAGATGAACAATACATAACATAATGAAAGATCACAGAGCACAAACTAATGCACAACCAAACCCCGAGAATAGAGCAGCGCTCATTACACGACAAAAGCACCAATAAAAGCCAATCTAGCGTCTGTCAGAGCCTCAAAACACGGCTAAAATAAGACGACTTCAAATGACTGCCCATCTCAGCAGAGACGCTGGAAATATCCTCTTAATTGAGGAATAAAGTGAGAAACGGGGGGGGTTTTCAGTGTCAAATCAGCGTCTCATGATTGAGTCCTGTGGCGCCTCGGATCAATGCACTATTTTAGTTTGATACAAGAATATAAAAACAACACAAGAAAATTGGCTGCAATTTGCAATTTCTGTGAAATCTATTTCACACTCCCCCATTATGCTGCGTGTTATTTATGCAAAAACGGCGTGATTATAAGTCATTACAGACATTATGGAGTTATTTTAATCTGATCAGAGCTGGTGTTTCCTTTGGGAAAGTCGGTTATACTTTTCTGAGTTTATACCGATGTAGATTTGCTCAGGTCAAAGAGTTGTTCCAGTGATCTTGATCTACTTCAGCGGTTTTGACCTCAAAGTGTTTTTATTGAAGACATTCGAGCATCAACACAACGACCAATCAGAAGACAGATCAGTCACGCTCCTCATGAATAATGAATGAGCTCTTGAATCATTCTCATTTCATTCAGAGTTAGTATCGATAACTAAACTATTAGTTCGTTTAATTAATAATTAATAATTATTAGTTAATTATACTATAACTTAATAATCTATTAACTAAATCTAAAACCAGAAAACAAAATTTTTGTTACTTGAAACAACCATTAACTGAATTAAAATAAATTATTAAAAAAATAAACCAAGGTAACATTTCTCATTTTATTTTATTTTAACTCAAAGTGCTAAAATATCTAAAACTAAATTAACTAAACCTACTAGAAATGAATAAAAACTACACATATAAAAAAATAAAAATAAAAATAAAAATCTAATAACCTCAATTATTTCAACTTTAAAGTTTAACAGAAAAATAATTGTTCAAAATATTAACAAAAACAGTGTATCAATAATGACATTAAAATACCATCTGCAATATTATAACAATATTATAACAAATATTCAAGGTTAGATTAATTGACAAAAACCTTTACAACAAATAACATCATCTATATTTATAATAATCATGACGTGAAGCATCAAAATATGCAAATACTGCCGTCACTGGTTGGTGAGTAGCAGCAGAATCATTTACAGAACTGGAAGCAATTATGAATTTAATTAATGCATATGTAAATGAGAGTCACAGATTCAGTGCAAAACAAAACGATGATTTTCCCAGTACAAATATCTAAACATTCTTCATTCAAGATCATTTACTGGAGATCAGAAGTCTTGCTTTCTGAGGAATGATCAAAATGATCAAATGGGCTCAGAAAAATAATCTTAAGTAAAAGGGAAAAGAAGTTTTTCAGATATTTGTTCTTGTTTTAATCATTTTGATGACTTGCGTCTCAGGTAAATGTATTATGAACGTTCAGAGGTTTGTACTGGAAAACAAGACCATCATTTTATGCCGTTTAAATTCACTCAGTTGTTTAGAGAAAGGAAACGGGTGAGTTAGTGAGGTAATAAATAACATGTGAGTCACAGATTAATGGGCCGATTCCTGAAGAGAATAAAGCGTCCAGAGAATCGCCCTCATGACAACAGATGGAAGAAGACGAGGGTGGAGGAGGTTTCCATTAGCGTTAGCATTACGTGTTTAAGATCTCAGTCCTCAAACTGACTCACTCTACTCCAGTCTCATGAATGTCACATGACGTGTGTGTCGTATGAACTCGCACACACATGAAAGGTCACGGCGGCGGGTGAAAGCCACACTTCATCTGAGAAGTGTTGAAGTGCTGAACAGTGAAGCTCAGAGTCACACACACTCGACTGCAGATGTTTGAGCAGATCCACACAACATCTGCCCGATTACCCACAATCCCAGCGCACAGGGAACGCTCAAAACTAGCGGTGTAACGGTTCCCTCGTATCACGATTCGACACATATCACGATACTGAACTCATGACACAATATTATTGCGATACTCTGAGACATATGGTAAAACAGGCCCGGACTGGCCATTGGGAGCACTGGGAGAATTCCTGGTGGCCTGCCGACTAATTTGGCCTGCTGCCAGCCAGCGTTTTTATTTTTATTTATTTTTTATCTATAATTATATATCTTTTTTTTATACTACTACCTTTACCAGTGTCCAGTGATCATTTTTGAATTCGTCATTCAATAAAATTATTATTATAAAATAAAATCATGAATCTGTTAGTCTTGACTGGCAAGGCTACGATTCGACTTTAAAGGGATAGTTCACTTTAGCTTACCTCAAGGGCATCCAAGATGTTGGTGTCTTTTTTTCCGCAGTAGTTTCAATTTTGATATTTTTAGGTCAAACCGTTCTTGTCTGTCAGTCATATAATGCAGGTCTATGGTCATTATCTCAAAGAGCATGCACAGAGTCCAAATTAAAACAATTCCCCGTCGTCCAAATTAAACAATTCCCCATCGTAAGTACACATTGATGGCCTAAGACACGAAACGAGCGGTTTGTGTGAGAAAACGAACAGTTTTTATATCGTTTTTACCTCTTGAACACAGCCACGTCCAAGTGATCTGAGGGTATAGATATATACACTAGAAGTCGCCTTGGCTACGGCAGCGAAACGGCATTATATGACTGACAGACAAGAACGGTTTGACCTAAAAATATCAAAATTGAAACTACTGCGGAAAAAAAGACACCTACATCTTGGATGCCCTTGAGGTAAGCTAAAACATACCAAAATTTAATTTCAAAGTGAACTATCCCTTTAAGCCTCAGCCAAACGGTTAAACAGAAAATGCGAGCAGCACCTGATGATGGAGAGAAAACAGCCAGGTGGAGCAGAGAGGGAAAGGACAACGAAAAAGAAAGCACTCAGAGAACAAGCAGCAAAATGTTGCAAAATGAATGACCTGAGTAGTACTTACCCTATGGCAAGTGTCAAAATGATTAATGACTTTGACCTTTGACCTTTTGACAGGTTGAACTTCCGGTGACCTTATGATTGATGGGTTGAACCTCCTTTATGAGGTCATGGGATTAACCTTTGCCCTATCGATCATGTGGTTTGACAGTTGCTTTTGCCCCGGTGACCTAGCTAGTCCTAAATCATAGTTTTGACGGTTAGTTTTGACCTATTTAACTAGAACAGATGTTTGAACTTTGTCCCAGTTATGTGTGTGCGTGTGTGGTTATATGGCTTGTGCCTGTGCCTGCAGTTATTTCATATATGTGACATTCAGTTATTTCACATTTTATATATAAAACATTCTATAATTTATATAACCTAAAACAATTAAAGGTTGAAAAAACATTTAGTTATTTCACATTCATATGTAAAACATCCTTTATATAATATAAATGATCATGCTAAAGTTCTTTTTAAAAGTGTATAACATAAATTATATAATCTAAAGCAATTTAACTAAGGTTGAAAAATATTCTGTTCTTTTAAAAGCTTACTAAAACCAATAGTTTTAGATAAAAGTATATAAAATTGTCTTACCTTATTTTAGAGAGAGTTGAAGAAGTAGCTCCTAACACATCATTGTCCATACGAATGGGTCACAAAAATAATTAAGCTAAAGTTGAAAAAATATTCTGTTTTTTTAAAAGTATATAATGAAATACTTATAAAATCTACCGAACCAAGTATTTCAGTTTACTGAATTCATATAGTCATTCCTGAATGACCTCACACTGTCTCAAAAGATAAGGAGCGCGCGCGTGTCTGTGTGTCTATGCGCGCGTCCTCTTCCTGCGAGCTCTGACCCCCCTCCTTACAGTGTAACTGTCAAGTGAATCTCACACTAACAAAAGTTGAAAACATGCCTTTAAAAGTATAATATAAATATCTTATTGATCCAATTGTTTTAGTTTTAGATGAATAAAAAATGACTGAGTTAAAATTAACTCATCAATGTCCATACCATTCATGTCCACAAAAATAATTAAACTAAAGTTGAAAAACATACCTTTAAAAGTGTATAATATAAAATAAAATATCTTGCTAAAGTTGAAAAACATACCGTTCCTTAAAAGTATAATATAAATATCTTATTGATCCAACTATTTTAGTTTTAGATGAATAAAAAATGACTGAGTTAAAATTAACACATCAATGTCCATACCACTGATGCCCACAAAAATAATTAAACTAAAGTTGATAAACATACCTTTAAAACTGTATAAATGTAATGGTTATAAAATAATTTTACTAAGGTTGAAAAAATATTCAGTTCTTTTAAAAGAATATAACATAAAAAGCTTACTAAAACCAATTGTTTTAGTTAAAAGTAAATAAAATCATCTTACCTTATTTTAGAGAGAAAGTTGAAGAAGTGGCTCCTAACACATCATTGTCCATTGATGTCCACAAAAAATGCAATGTATGAATGGATTCAAAATTGTTTTACACAACTGAATTCATATAGGCCTAGTCATTCCTGAATGTCTCTCAAAGCACCGTCTCAAAACATAGGGAGGCGCGCGGTATGTGTGTCAAAAAGTAAAACACACGTGTGTGTGTGTGTGTGTGTGTGTGTGTGTGTGTGTGTGTGTGTGTGTGTGTGTGTGTGTGTGTGTGTGTGTGTGTGTGTGTGTGTGTGTGTGTGCGCGCCCCTTCACATGTGAGCTTTGACCCCTCTCCTTCGCATACCAGAGCACAGTGAAAGTGAGGAAGGGGTTTCCTAATATCACACTCACAAAAGTTGAAAAACATACTGTTCCTTAAAAGTGTATAAATAAAATGGTTATATAAATATACTGAAACCAATTATTTTAGATGAATAAATAAAATTCATCTTACATGTTTAGAGTTACAACTCTTGAACTTACATGTTCAAGAAGCTGTTGAGAGCTATAAATCACAGAGTGGTTCTCTCTCACACCAGCGTCTCTGACTCAGAGGGGTGTATTCAGTGATGGGATGAGACATTTTGAATGGTGTGTTAAACTTATAATCCTAAATGTTTAAATGACATCTTTTAAAAATAAAAGATGTTTTAAATAAATTATTAAAAGTCTTAATAAAAACAAATATTTTACAACGATGGTCTGTGGAAAAATTTGACTTGAACAAAGTATTTTTATTTATTTATCATGGGTATGTCAAATCACTTGAAAATTGAAGCGTCACAAGTCATCTCACGCCTGTGAAATATTCAGTAATTTCTTAAGTTGTATCTGTGAGAAAATGACAACCACATAGGCCTATCTTCAGAGAGAGCAACCATGAAAACATTTAGAAACTGGGAATCTTCCAGAAATAAGGTCCTTCCGATCAGCGCTGAGAAAGAAGTTACTGGACAATAATGATAGCTTCAGAATATCGGATGACAGATGAGTCTCTGTGCATCGTGTCAGAGCGTATGTCATGTTAGTCTGCTAACGCCTTTACAGAGCCAAAAGTTTTGTACACACAAAATTTATTTCAAATCATAATCGTAAAAGTTTACATTAGATATTTTAAAAGATTGTTTAAATTATATCTTTAAAGTTTCAATACATTCATATCTTCTATTTATCTTTTAGAAGACTTATGTATGATATAAATTATTTTGTTTAACGGTGACCTAAAGTATAATTGTTATTAAACAATGTCTGTTCAAAACTTTAGGTGGTCGTCTTAAATCTAATTTATATGAAAAAGATTCAATCAGCATATTTTTTTCCATGCTGGGTTTCAATTTTTATGGTGGGGGCTTTCCATAGCTATCCCGTACACAGAGCCGCCTTAACCTAATGTTAGGCCCCGGGGCTGAGAGGTTTTGTAGGCCCCCCATCCCCTCAATTTAAAGAGTCTCATTTAAAAAAAGTGTAATAGCCTATCTATAGGTAATCTACATCACAAAATGCATTAGTTTCTTTCGAGACCTACAACAGTGATTTTTTTAAATATTGTTTTTCATTTTAATATTGTTATTAACATATCACTGAGCACATAAACACAATACACTTTATTTAACAACCACACACAGCAACTAAATTTCAACTTTATGCAAATGAGAAGCGATTTTCGCGAGCGACGACCAATAGGAAAGAAGCCTTTCAGTGGAGCTCAGCTCCCGTCACCGTCTCGAGTGAAATTGCATGTGAATCGGCAAGACAGAAGAGTTCAAGGGCGATTTCACTGTTTTATATGATTTGACTGTAACTAACCACAAACATGGATATAATAAAATAATGCATGGAAAAGAAACTGTCGACAGTCAGTGAGTTTAATTCATACATTTATAGTTCGAGTGTTGTAGTTTTATGATGCAAGTTTAGCACTGCTGCAGTTCATTTTACAGTGCATTATGTTGACTATTAGGGACAAGAAAATGTATTAGCCTATTTGTCAAATTCGGATGACGTTTTAGTAATTGATGACAGTATGAGTGAGTTTAATTTGTAGATTGATCGATCGTTAATCTAGTAAATGATTTAATCCCTGAACACTGCTGTGTGTAATATAAAAACACTCTCCCAACAGCATACTGTTTCTTTTGAGCCTAATTCCTAGTCAAATTAAAATGATATAGTTGTATAATATCACTTGTGGTGGTGTTTTGTATAGATGTGGCCAGACGAGCAGTCTCGCCTCATTCGCGCCGCGGGACCTCTAGACGCGCGTAAACGCGTCTTTACAACACTGAAATCACTCGCGCCAGACGCTCTATTCGCGTTTGGTGTGAACGCACCTTAACAATAACATTAGAGCGACAGCACTACCAACGCCCACAAGCGACTAGCGACATACAGCGACAAAATCTGACAAGTTAAAACAATAGGCTATGACCTTTTCAGCTCATCATGAACCTGAACATGGGAGGCCCCTGAACTTGGGAGGCCCCTGGGCTTCAGCCCAGGTAAGCCCGTGCATTAAGGCGGCCTTGCCCGTACACCTAAAAACGACCATCACAGAAAACTACATTAAAAATGAAATAAATAAATCATTTTATAAAATGTAAACAAAGTTTTAGCTAAATAAAAACACCTTACATTTCCAGAGAGGTGAAGTAGTTCTTTATGCAATGATAAAAACGATCCAAAAAAGCAAATAGTTTAAGTTGTCATAAACAGAACAAAACAAATCCTTCAGTGATAAACTACAGTGTGAACTGAAGCTTCAGGATATAGGGCGACAGAACAGATGAGTCTCGGCGGACAATGTCGCAGTAAATCTAGTCTGCTAACGCCTTTCCAGAGTACATCCAGAGTTTACACTAATTTCATTTAAAAGCATAACCTTAAAAGTTTAAATCAAATCTTTAAAATCATATCTTCTTAGAAGATTTATGTATTATTGTTACTAAGCAGCGTCTGTCCAAAAACTTTAGATTGTTACATACAACATACAACATGAAACATGTTGTCAAGGTTTGTCACAATGTTTTTTAAGAAATCCTAGGACTTCACATTGCTCTTATTTAGTCAAAGTTGTATCATTTGGAAAATCAAAGTAAAAATCATACATCGTCTTAATTCAGAGTATAAGTATAAGATCGTATAAGATCATTTTTACTCGTATCTCCCGAACTAGGGTGAAACCCTTTACTGAGAATATACCACCGGTCATCTACTCAAAATATATGTAGAAGTTTCAAATGTTAGCATTTGTTGATGGTGGCCGCATGAACAGACTTTGGGGAGAGCTATAGCAGAAAGCATGCCCTTTGACCTCCTCAATTTTGGAGGCTTTTTTGTTAAAGATTTCTCCCATCTAGCGGTTCTCCCATCTACTCGCTTTTTCAACTTTGGTAAATGTGTCAAGAAGCTATGACAACGTGTCTTCCGATAGCGCTTCATCGAGTTTAATTGTACATGTTCTACCGTTATGCCGTCTATATAATGATTTACTCAACCAAGCTCGTCATTTAGACCGTGCCTTTGACTTACCCGTCGAGAAGAACGCAGGCAACTTCCCTTTCAAAGTGTTTCCACCTGGGAAAAGCTATCCCGATATTTATTTACATACCGATAAATAAAATTTTTGCTTTTTGGCGACGACCAGTGCAGCCTTTCAAATGTGCCTGGGGCAGTATCAACACCTCCCATATGGTCTAGCGGTTAGGATTCCTGGTTTTCATCCAGGCTGCCCCGGGGTTCGACTCCCGGTATGGGAAGACAATTTTTTTACATCGCCAACAAAATTCAAGTTATTCAAGTTCATCAATAATCATTTTTAGTTATGCATAGTCTTAGAGGCCTACACGAACTGCAGAAACAAGCAGTTTCTTGAAGATTCGGTACTGAATCATTTTCACAAACACAATTATTGAATTCAGAAAATTTCACTATGGAATATTTACTTTATCTATCATAATTTCAATTTAGTACGTCATCATTTAAACTTTTCATCTCATAATTATGACGCATAGTCATAATTTTTATTTCAACTTTTTAATTCAGAATTACAATTTTTGTCAATTACGCCTTTTTAATGTAATAATTCAAACCTTTTTAAGTCATCATTTGGTTGTTGACTATAGTAGTGCTGATGATGAAATGTGTCGAGTTAGGCTAGCGCTTTTTGTACCTCTCTGGTCTTTTTCAAGATGGCGGAACGACACGGAAGCTTCCTTGGACATACCCGCCCCATGTAAATAAAGATAAGAAATGATCTGATTTTAAGAAAGATCATTTTACACCCATGAGGACATATTTTATGAATACAGACAATGATTTTAGCTAATAAAATACAATTTTTCAACCCGAGCGAATCTACACATGAGAGGCCTTCAGAAGTCATAACTTCAGCGGCTTAGGCCCATTGGTGTAGGTATTTGTAAAAATCAAATACTCTATTACACTTTTTAAAGTTAGAATAAAAAGACCTGTAGTGTTGTCTGACACAAGGCCATTAACTTGTTCTTTTTGCTTATTTCTACAAATATCAACCTGATAAATGAAAATCAGAAAAAAGAAAAAACAGTGTTTTAAAATACAACTAAACCATGATAATGTTTAGTTTAGATGTTGATGACTCAGGCATAGTGCAACCAGATTTCTCTAACATCTCACTCACAACGCAAAACGTTGTAAATAAACATTTTCAAACTGTAATTTAACCATATTTTATTAATATTATGTTGATTTAAAGTTTTTGTTATTAACTAATACCTTTATCTTTTAACATCCGGCACAAAATGAAAGAGATGAATTATTTGAAAAAAGGAATATTCACAATCTACAGTTAGATTTTCTCCTACTTAGTATCTTTGGGTGTATCTGTGGCTGTATTTTGTCACACCATAGTGATGCAAAGTTCCACACCCTATGGACTAACTTTAAAACATCATCTTTATACAGGAATGTCCATGTAAGATTCAAAAGACCAATTCGCTAAGAAAAGTTTCCAAATGATGGTTTTATTACTCCGCTAGATTTAGTCATCTTGTTCAGATAGCAGGCGAGACTGTTTCACATGTTGTATGTGTTTTAGATGAAAACGTTTCTTTGAGAGCCGTCTATAGAAATAAATGACGCTTAAGAATTTAAGCGATAGTCTTTCTGTTTGACTAAATTGATATCAATCACACAAATACGAATCACACAAAAGTACATGCTGTTTTACACTTAAACTATTGCACCGAGAGAGGCATATTCATCAAAGTTCCACACTTTGGTAAAACCTGCAGATAAAATTGCACGAATAGTAAATTCTAATTCTTCATCACCATGAGCCATTTAAAAACATACACAGAAAAAGCCACTATAGTGATCAGTTTTGACTTTTGGGGGTTTTGTCATTGACATTTTTTGCTTCTTTTTGTTTTTGTACAGTTTGCAAAAAGTATATAGTCTCAGAGCGTGGTCAAACATGTTCATATAGGAATGTATCCTATACTTTATAGGTCCTTCTAGTATGAGAGTGTTTAGTATGAGAGTGAATCTTTCTGCTATGTCTACGAAACATCGACGTGAAAGATGAGTATTGCTGTTTTTCTGTTACCTATTACAGTTTAAACTCGTCTAACTATTACACTTATTTTGTTATTATACACAGTTAAGCTAATGAATTACAGTTGATAAGTGTTATATTCATGTGAAAGGGGGGATGATTCATTTTTTATTCCGTCCACACCAGAGTTTTAGGCATCCGTCTTTTAGGCCCGATCCAGAAAACAGACGTTGTGTCTTAATAATTGCTCTTCTTTTTATGATCTTCTTTTTATTCTGCATAATGCTGAAATATTTTAACCTATCGTCAATTTCAAGCGTTAGATAAATCGTCTAACTATTATATCTTGTTTATACCTGGATTCTTGTTTAACAGCGCTATTGTTCTCGGCCTCATCAAAGTTCACATAGTTTTCACCGACTCTGAAACAAGACCAAATATTAGTTGCTCTTATTTAATTTTGGTTACATTGTTTTTATGCATCATGTTAAATGTAAATTTTATGATAGGAAAGTACGGACAGCGCCTTTGACCAATCCTCTACATATGGGGCACTTGCTCAGAGAAGGCGCACATTCTTTGCACACAACTAGGTGACCACAGGGGATGAAGACAATGTTCACTTCCTTATCCATGCAAACTTTGCAGATGCGCTCCTCTTGAAGTCTTCTTAACTGTTCCTCCATAGGCAAGTCTGAAAGATCTTGACTCGGTGATGCAGCTTCATTTGTCTGGGCCGTCAGGCCACACTCAAATTCCATCTCTAAAGCAGACGTCACCACAGGATTGTTCTCTTGTTCTCTCACAAATTCTCTCGAGTCGCTGTCTCCATTACTCAATAGCCGCTCAAATAGTCTTGGAAATCTTGCTTGAATCTGACGGACAAACTCTTGGCCCTTTTCTTGCAGCAGGTATTCACATCTTGGAAACCACTTGGCATGTTCTACCCATGGATCATCACCAGACTCCCAACATCTGAGTCCACCACTGCAACAAAAGTTGAAAGTCCTGTTTGTCTGAGCCTGACGCAAACTTCTGACCCACAAACTTCCGAGCATTAACGCACGATTGCACCGCAAGGGAGATTCCAGGAACATTCCAGGAGATTCAGGAGACTCGTCGAAAAGCTGAAAAAATGGCGACGCAAAACCTGATGGAGAACGACTCCCCGTCCAGTTCTGGCGATACGGGGTACAATTATCCTCCGGTGTGTGAGTGCGCCACGGGCAAAGAGTGTCGTTTAAGAGCTGCGCTGGACTCTATGTTTAAAGATCATTTTAGAGGTCAAATGGTTGGCTTGATGCACAGGATCATCGACGCTGCGTGTGATATGAAAAAAGATTGTGCGCAGGATACCAAACGTGTGACAAATCTCAAAAATGAAATGGACGTCGTAAGAGGCTTGACAAAGCCATGGCCTGATGTAACACCCATGTTTTTTAACGGCAAAGAGCCGATCGGCGTAATCCTCAGAAAAGTTCTGGATGTGTTGGGTGGATGTTGCGACGAATTCGAAATCACAGAAATTCTCGCTATATGGACATTTGTAACGGATCTCTGTGTGTCACTGGTGTCAAAAAATGCAAAAACTGACGTTGGTGAATTAGTTGAAAGTCTGGTCAACTATACCCTGGAGCAAAACATGATAGCCTGCAGAGATTTTCTATTCTGGTTAGACCATCTGTAAATGTCTTTCACTCAAATTTCTTCTTCAATGTATGAAAGTATAATGTTGAAATAAAAATTTCTGGTTAAAAAATGTCTGAGCTCATAAAAATAGTATTATAATAATAATATTTAGAGTAATATTTAGAATATTTCAATATTTACATATTTGTTTTCTGCATTTTAATTACCGTATTTCCGAGGCGGCAATACAGTTGTATCATATCAAATGATACAACTGTATTGCCCGCCGTGTACAGAAGAAAGGACATTTTGTGGTGTTGTTCTTTGTTCTCATTACATTTTTTAATAAGATGATGTGTTCTGTCATGGACGACTAGACACTAGTCATGGGATGTCCGGCAGAGAGAAGGGCTTGAGTGGACACGCCCTGTGGTCCCATTTTTATGTCTTCATCAAAAGTGCCCTTTCCCCGCTTCGCAACGAAGCCATCCTCTTTCCACCCCTGCGACACCCGTTACATCGACCACCACGGCATCCGTATCAGGCCAAACGGAGGAGTTTACTTAAACATGGATATGTCTCACCAGCGCCCTCCGGCTTGTCAGAATCCTGACATGCGTCGGGAACAGGAACGCCTTGACACCTTTCAGAATTGGACTCTTGCACCAGTAGCTCCGGCCGAGCTTGCCAAAAGTGGTTTCTACTACCTTGGCCAGGGCGACAGAGTGGCTTGTTTCAGTTGTGGAGGCCAGCTTAGCAACTGGGAACCGGGAGATCTGGCAGTATCAGAACACCAGAGGCATTACCCCCACTGCCGCTTCGTTCGAGATGACCGTGCAGATAATGTACCTTTATCTATCCTTTCCAATGGATCGGCAATGCAACAGTGTGAAGACCGGTTGCTCACATTTGTCTACTGGCCCTCAAGAATAACTGTTCGACCAGACCAATTGGCTAAGGCTGGTTTTTACTATGTTGGTCGTAATGATGACGTGAAGTGCTTTTGTTGCGATGGTGGACTCAGATGTTGGGAGTCTGGTGATGATCCATGGGTAGAACATGCCAAGTGGTTTCCAAGATGTGAATACCTGCTGCAAGAAAAGGGCCAAGAGTTTGTCCGTCAGATTCAAGCAAGATTTCCAAGACTATTTGAGCGGCTATTGAGTAATGGAGACAGCGACTCGAGAGAATTTGTGAGAGAACAAGAGAACAATCCTGTGGTGACGTCTGCTTTAGAGATGGAATTTGAGTGTGGCCTGACGGCCCAGACAAATGAAGCTGCATCACCGAGTCAAGATCTTTCAGACTTGCCTATGGAGGAACAGTTAAGAAGACTTCAAGAGGAGCGCATCTGCAAAGTTTGCATGGATAAGGAAGTGAACATTGTCTTCATCCCCTGTGGTCACCTAGTTGTGTGCAAAGAATGTGCGCCTTCTCTGAGCAAGTGCCCCATATGTAGAGGATTGGTCAAAGGCGCTGTCCGTACTTTCCTATCATAAAATTTACATTTAACATGATGCATAAAAACAATGTAACCAAAATTAAATAAGAGCAACTAATATTTGGTCTTGTTTCAGAGTCGGTGAAAACTATGTGAACTTTGATGAGGCCGAGAACAATAGCGCTGTTAAACAAGAATCCAGGTATAAACAAGATATAATAGTTAGACGATTTATCTAACGCTTGAAATTGACGATAGGTTAAAATATTTCAGCATTATGCAGAATAAAAAGAAGATCATAAAAAGAAGAGCAATTATTAAGACACAACGTCTGTTTTCTGGATCGGGCCTAAAAGACGGATGCCTAAAACTCTGATGTGGACGGAATAAAAAATGAATCATCCCCCCTTTCACATGAATATAACACTTATCAACTGTAATTCATTAGCTTAACTGTGTATAATAACAAAATAAGTGTAATAGTTAGACGAGTTTAAACTGTAATAGGTAACAGAAAAACAGCAATACTCATCTTTCACGTCGATGTTTCGTAGACATAGCAGAAAGATTCACTCTCATACTAAACACTCTCATACTAGAAGGACCTATAAAGTATAGGATACATTCCTATATGAACATGTTTGACCACGCTCTGAGACTATATACTTTTTGCAAACTGTACAAAAACAAAAAGAAGCAAAAAATGTCAATGACAAAACCCCCAAAAGTCAAAACTGATCACTATAGTGGCTTTTTCTGTGTATGTTTTTAAATGGCTCATGGTGATGAAGAATTAGAATTTACTATTCGTGCAATTTTATCTGCAGGTTTTACCAAAGTGTGGAACTTTGATGAATATGCCTCTCTCGGTGCAATAGTTTAAGTGTAAAACAGTTTGTGTGATTCGTATTTGTGTGATTGATATCAATTTAGTCAAACAGAAAGACTATCGCTTAAATTCTTAAGCGTCATTTATTTCTATAGACGGCTCTCAAAGAAACGTTTTCATCTAAAACACATACAACATGTGAAACAGTGTCGCCTGCTATCTGAACAAGATGACTAAATCTAGCGGAGTAATAAAACCATCATCATTTGGAACCTTTTGTGTATTTATTATAAACGGCTCTTTTCTTAGTGATTTGGTCTTTTGAATCTTACATGGACACGTTTCATTCCTGTATAAAGATTGTTTTAAAGTTAGTCCATAGTCTTTACAAGAGTGTGTAAAAATACACCCACAGATACTAAGTAGGAGAAAATCTAACTGTATAGTGTAGATTGTGAATATTCCTTTTTTCAAATAATTCATCTCTTTCATTTTGTGCCGGATGTTAAAAGATAAAGGTATTAGTTAATAACAAAAACTTTAAATCAACATAATATTAATAAAATATGGTTAAATTACAGTTTGAAAATGTTTATTTACAACGTTTTGCGTTGTGAGTGAGATGTTAGAGAAATCTGGTTGCACTATGCCTGAGTCATCAACATCTAAACTAAACATTATCATGGTTTAGTTGTATTTTAAAACACTGTTTTTTCTTTTTTCTGATTTTCATTTATCAGGTTGATATTTGTAGAAATAAGCAAAAAGAACAAGTTAATGGCCTTGTGTCAGACAACACTACAGGTCTTTTTATTCTAACTTTAAAAAGTGTAATAGAGTATTTGATTTTTACAAATACCTACACCAATGGGCCTAAGCCGCTGAAGTTATGACTTCTGAAGGCCTCTCATGTGTAGATTCGCTCGGGTTGAAAAATTGTATTTTATTAGCTAAAATCATTGTCTGTATTCATAAAATATGTCCTCATGGGTGTAAAATTATCTTTCTTAAAATCAGATCATTTCTTATCTTTATTTACATGGGGCGGGTATGTCCAAGGAAGCTTCCGTGTCGTTCCGCCATCTTGAAAAAGACCAGGGAGGTACAAAAAGCGCTAGCCTAACTCGACACATTTCATCATCAGCACTACTATAGTCAACAACCAAATGATGACTTAAAAAGGTTTGAATTATTACATTAAAAAGGCGTAATTGACAAAAATTGTAATTCTGAATTAAAAAGTTGAAATAAAAATTATGACTATGCGTCATAATTATGAGATGAAAAGTTTAAATGATGACGTACTAAATTGAAATTATGATAGATAAAGTAAATATTCCATAGTGAAATTTTCTGAATTCAATAATTGTATTTGTGAAAATGATTCAGTACCGAATCTTCAAGAAACTGCTTGTTTCTGCAGTTCGTGTAGGCCTCTAAGACTATGCATAACTAAAAATGATTATTGATGAACTTGAATAACTTGAATTTTGTTGGCGATGTAAAAAAATTGTCTTCCCATACCGGGAGTCGAACCCGGGGCAGCCTGGATGAAAATTTGAAAATACTGCCCCTGGCACATTTGAAAGGCCGCACTGCACGATAAATTATTATGCAGGATCAAAGTTATGCAGGAGAAGGAATCCTCGTCGCCCAAAAGCAGAAATTTAATTGATCGGGATGTAAATAAATAAATTTCCCAGGTGGAAAGAGCTAATGAAGGAGAAAGACTTTGAAAGGGAAGTTGCCTGCTTTCTTCTCGACGGGTAAGTCAAAGTTACGGTCTAAATGACGAGCTTGGTTGTGTAAATCATTATATAGGCAGCATAATGGTAGAACATGTATAGTTAAACTCGATGATGTGCTATTGGAAGACATGTTGTCATAGCTTCTTGGCACATTTACCAAAGTTGCAAAAAGCGAGTGGATGGAAGAATCGCTAGATGGGAGAAATTCTTTTGGGAGGACTCCAAAATCGAGGAGGTCAAAGGGCATGCTTTCTGCTATAGCTCTCCCCAAAGTCTGTTCATGCGGCCACCATCAACAAATGCTAACATTTGAAACTTCTACATATATTTTGAGTAGATGACCGGTGGTATATTCTCAGTAAAGGGTTTCACCCTAGTTCGGGAGATACGAGTAAAAATGATCTTATACGATCTTATACTTATACTCTGAATTAAGACGATGTATGATTTTTACTTTGATTTTCCAAATGATACAACTTTGACTAAATAAGAGCAATGTGAAGTCCTAGGATTTCTTAAAAAACATTGTGACAAACCTTGACAACATGTTTCATGTTGTATGTTGTATGTAACAATCTAAAGTTTTTGGACAGACGCTGCTTAGTAACAATAATACATAAATCTTCTAAGAAGATATGATTTTAAAGATTTGATTTAAACTTTTAAGGTTATGCTTTTAAATGAAATTAGTGTAAACTCTGGATGTACTCTGGAAAGGCGTTAGCAGACTAGATTTACTGCGACATTGTCCGCCGAGACTCATCTGTTCTGTCGCCCTATATCCTGAAGCTTCAGTTCACACTGTAGTTTATCACTGAAGGATTTGTTTTGTTCTGTTTATGACAACTTAAACTATTTGCTTTTTTGGATCGTTTTTATCATTGCATAAAGAACTACTTCACCTCTCTGGAAATGTAAGGTGTTTTTATTTAGCTAAAACTTTGTTTACATTTTATAAAATGATTTATTTATTTCATTTTTAATGTAGTTTTCTGTGATGGTCGTTTTTAGGTGTACGGGCAAGGCCGCCTTAATGCACGGGCTTACCTGGGCTGAAGCCCAGGGGCCTCCCAAGTTCAGGGGCCTCCCATGTTCAGGTTCATGATGAGCTGAAAAGGTCATAGCCTATTGTTTTAACTTGTCAGATTTTGTCGCTGTATGTCGCTAGTCGCTTGTGGGCGTTGGTAGTGCTGTCGCTCTAATGTTATTGTTAAGGTGCGTTCACACCAAACGCGAATAGAGCGTCTGGCGCGAGTGATTTCAGTGTTGTAAAGACGCGTTTACGCGCGTCTAGAGGTCCCGCGGCGCGAATGAGGCGAGACTGCTCGTCTGGCCACATCTATACAAAACACCACCACAAGTGATATTATACAACTATATCATTTTAATTTGACTAGGAATTAGGCTCAAAAGAAACAGTATGCTGTTGGGAGAGTGTTTTTATATTACACACAGCAGTGTTCAGGGATTAAATCATTTACTAGATTAACGATCGATCAATCTACAAATTAAACTCACTCATACTGTCATCAATTACTAAAACGTCATCCGAATTTGACAAATAGGCTAATACATTTTCTTGTCCCTAATAGTCAACATAATGCACTGTAAAATGAACTGCAGCAGTGCTAAACTTGCATCATAAAACTACAACACTCGAACTATAAATGTATGAATTAAACTCACTGACTGTCGACAGTTTCTTTTCCATGCATTATTTTATTATATCCATGTTTGTGGTTAGTTACAGTCAAATCATATAAAACAGTGAAATCGCCCTTGAACTCTTCTGTCTTGCCGATTCACATGCAATTTCACTCGAGACGGTGACGGGAGCTGAGCTCCACTGAAAGGCTTCTTTCCTATTGGTCGTCGCTCGCGAAAATCGCTTCTCATTTGCATAAAGTTGAAATTTAGTTGCTGTGTGTGGTTGTTAAATAAAGTGTATTGTGTTTATGTGCTCAGTGATATGTTAATAACAATATTAAAATGAAAAACAATATTTAAAAAAATCACTGTTGTAGGTCTCGAAAGAAACTAATGCATTTTGTGATGTAGATTACCTATAGATAGGCTATTACACTTTTTTTAAATGAGACTCTTTAAATTGAGGGGATGGGGGGCCTACAAAACCTCTCAGCCCCGGGGCCTAACATTAGGTTAAGGCGGCTCTGTGTACGGGATAGCTATGGAAAGCCCCCACCATAAAAATTGAAACCCAGCATGGAAAAAAATATGCTGATTGAATCTTTTTCATATAAATTAGATTTAAGACGACCACCTAAAGTTTTGAACAGACATTGTTTAATAACAATTATACTTTAGGTCACCGTTAAACAAAATAATTTATATCATACATAAGTCTTCTAAAAGATAAATAGAAGATATGAATGTATTGAAACTTTAAAGATATAATTTAAACAATCTTTTAAAATATCTAATGTAAACTTTTACGATTATGATTTGAAATAAATTTTGTGTGTACAAAACTTTTGGCTCTGTAAAGGCGTTAGCAGACTAACATGACATACGCTCTGACACGATGCACAGAGACTCATCTGTCATCCGATATTCTGAAGCTATCATTATTGTCCAGTAACTTCTTTCTCAGCGCTGATCGGAAGGACCTTATTTCTGGAAGATTCCCAGTTTCTAAATGTTTTCATGGTTGCTCTCTCTGAAGATAGGCCTATGTGGTTGTCATTTTCTCACAGATACAACTTAAGAAATTACTGAATATTTCACAGGCGTGAGATGACTTGTGACGCTTCAATTTTCAAGTGATTTGACATACCCATGATAAATAAATAAAAATACTTTGTTCAAGTCAAATTTTTCCACAGACCATCGTTGTAAAATATTTGTTTTTATTAAGACTTTTAATAATTTATTTAAAACATCTTTTATTTTTAAAAGATGTCATTTAAACATTTAGGATTATAAGTTTAACACACCATTCAAAATGTCTCATCCCATCACTGAATACACCCCTCTGAGTCAGAGACGCTGGTGTGAGAGAGAACCACTCTGTGATTTATAGCTCTCAACAGCTTCTTGAACATGTAAGTTCAAGAGTTGTAACTCTAAACATGTAAGATGAATTTTATTTATTCATCTAAAATAATTGGTTTCAGTATATTTATATAACCATTTTATTTATACACTTTTAAGGAACAGTATGTTTTTCAACTTTTGTGAGTGTGATATTAGGAAACCCCTTCCTCACTTTCACTGTGCTCTGGTATGCGAAGGAGAGGGGTCAAAGCTCACATGTGAAGGGGCGCGCACACACACACACACACACACACACACACACACACACACACACACACACACACACACACACACACACACACACACACACACACACACACACGTGTGTTTTACTTTTTGACACACATACCGCGCGCCTCCCTATGTTTTGAGACGGTGCTTTGAGAGACATTCAGGAATGACTAGGCCTATATGAATTCAGTTGTGTAAAACAATTTTGAATCCATTCATACATTGCATTTTTTGTGGACATCAATGGACAATGATGTGTTAGGAGCCACTTCTTCAACTTTCTCTCTAAAATAAGGTAAGATGATTTTATTTACTTTTAACTAAAACAATTGGTTTTAGTAAGCTTTTTATGTTATATTCTTTTAAAAGAACTGAATATTTTTTCAACCTTAGTAAAATTATTTTATAACCATTACATTTATACAGTTTTAAAGGTATGTTTATCAACTTTAGTTTAATTATTTTTGTGGGCATCAGTGGTATGGACATTGATGTGTTAATTTTAACTCAGTCATTTTTTATTCATCTAAAACTAAAATAGTTGGATCAATAAGATATTTATATTATACTTTTAAGGAACGGTATGTTTTTCAACTTTAGCAAGATATTTTATTTTATATTATACACTTTTAAAGGTATGTTTTTCAACTTTAGTTTAATTATTTTTGTGGACATGAATGGTATGGACATTGATGAGTTAATTTTAACTCAGTCATTTTTTATTCATCTAAAACTAAAACAATTGGATCAATAAGATATTTATATTATACTTTTAAAGGCATGTTTTCAACTTTTGTTAGTGTGAGATTCACTTGACAGTTACACTGTAAGGAGGGGGGTCAGAGCTCGCAGGAAGAGGACGCGCGCATAGACACACAGACACGCGCGCGCTCCTTATCTTTTGAGACAGTGTGAGGTCATTCAGGAATGACTATATGAATTCAGTAAACTGAAATACTTGGTTCGGTAGATTTTATAAGTATTTCATTATATACTTTTAAAAAAACAGAATATTTTTTCAACTTTAGCTTAATTATTTTTGTGACCCATTCGTATGGACAATGATGTGTTAGGAGCTACTTCTTCAACTCTCTCTAAAATAAGGTAAGACAATTTTATATACTTTTATCTAAAACTATTGGTTTTAGTAAGCTTTTAAAAGAACAGAATATTTTTCAACCTTAGTTAAATTGCTTTAGATTATATAATTTATGTTATACACTTTTAAAAAGAACTTTAGCATGATCATTTATATTATATAAAGGATGTTTTACATATGAATGTGAAATAACTAAATGTTTTTTCAACCTTTAATTGTTTTAGGTTATATAAATTATAGAATGTTTTATATATAAAATGTGAAATAACTGAATGTCACATATATGAAATAACTGCAGGCACAGGCACAAGCCATATAACCACACACGCACACACATAACTGGGACAAAGTTCAAACATCTGTTCTAGTTAAATAGGTCAAAACTAACCGTCAAAACTATGATTTAGGACTAGCTAGGTCACCGGGGCAAAAGCAACTGTCAAACCACATGATCGATAGGGCAAAGGTTAATCCCATGACCTCATAAAGGAGGTTCAACCCATCAATCATAAGGTCACCGGAAGTTCAACCTGTCAAAAGGTCAAAGGTCAAAGTCATTAATCATTTTGACACTTGCCATAGGGTAAGTACTACTAGTTTTTATATCGTTTTTACCTCTTGTACACAGCCATGTCCGAGTGATCTGAGGGTATAGATATATACACTAGAAGTCGCCTTGGCTACGGCAGCGAAACGGCATTATATGACTGACAGACAAGAACGGTTTGACCTAAAAATATCAAAATTGAAACTACTGCGGAAAAAAAGACACCTACATCTTGGATGCCCTTGAGGTAAGCTAAAACATACCAAAATTTAATTTCAAAGTGAACTATCCCTTTAAGCCTCAGCCAAACGGTTAAACAGAAAATGCGAGCAGCACCTGATGATGGAGAGAAAACAGCCAGGTGGAGCAGAGAGGGAAAGGACAACGAAAAAGAAAGCACTCAGAGAACAAGCAACAAAATGTTGCAAAATGAATGACCTGTTCAGGGCTTCAAGTGCAGGTCAGTTTCATCTGTAAATACTGTACTTTTTTCTTCGTTAACTTAGTATTGAAATGCTAGCAAATGTTAGCGGTAGCTCAAAATACTGTATGTATTTTAGTCACTCAAAATACTGTATGCTCAAGGAGATTAATATTATTTAGTGTAAAGTTACATTAGTAATTTAGCAGACAAATATGAACATTTATGTGGTACTGGGAGCAGGGAGACAGGAGTGATAGTGCAGACATCAACAAAAAATAATGCAATAACATTTTATTAGACAATTTAGAAAATTATGTCTGCCCATTTGTGAGGTTTAAAACTTTTTTCCGTTTTTTAAATTTGTTTAATTTTTTTAATCAAATGAAGGTGGAGACAGTCAACCTAGCACTAGCTGTGGTGCAATGATCACACATTCAGCCAGGGAGTGAGATGACATGTAGAAGCAAAATAAGATTATTATCTTTTTTTTTTAACATATTGTATGAAATATAGCCTAGTGTTGCTAAATGTTGGATATTTAAGTAATTTTAAGATGAAAACAACAACATTTTGTCATAAATATAATACTTTGATTTTTTACTAACATAAATGTAGATTCTGGGCAAACAAATTACAATAAGGTGGTTGTTTTACTGTGGAGGACAGTTGTGTTTGTAACATGAGGCCAGAACAAGTGACAGGTGAAGAAGAGACAGGTACAAGAAAAATACACACACTTTATACATGCATACATACACACATATATATATAACACTAGTACTCCACTTTAATTAGTGTATGAGGCTGATGATACTGGTGGAAGTGAGAGACAGAGAGATATTAGGGTAAATGAAGAGAAGGAAAAGGGAAGTGAGGATACTGTTCAAGAGAAAGCCTTTAATTATTTTACACGGCCCCAGCCTAAGGATTTAGACCAATAAATGTAATTTAGGAAAAAATAGGGTTGTCCGTGTTTCTAAATTTTATTTGGGTCCATGGGATGGCCTGGATGGGTGTGGGATTTCCCGGCCTGAAATTGTGTCCCAGTCTGGCCCTGTGGTAAAAGATTAACAAAAAAATATGTACAATTGATTAAAATGCTACATTTGGTATAACTTTGTGTGTGTAAATGAACACAGGCTTGGACTTGTGCTGGAAACCCAATACAGGACAATAGAGACGCCAGAATAACAATATTCATGATTCTGAAGAGGAAAATACAGAATTATTGTAGATGAATATGCTTAATCTCTGTCACTGACTAGATATATTTAAAATAATGTAGGACACTTTTACTGGTAACATCAGACATCTGGCATTACAGTATTAGGAGCCACAAATATTCCCCCATTGCATTATTATACATTATATTCAACATTATATATAGTAGTTTAATGTAGTACTGACACAAACTCTGAAAACTTGATTTTTTTTCTCACACAGTAAGTTTTATTTTAGGTGAACTATCCATGATATATATTGTTGCATTTTTCATAACTTAATTGTAACACAGTCTTAGAATATATTTTTGTTGGCTGCGAACCCAAGACATTTCATAACGTCCTCTTAAAAGAGAGTCAGAACAGAACACCTTTACTTCTACAGTGCTTTATCCAGTTCAGATCGCTTCACTGCAGCTTCACAGTGATAAACAGGAAAATCACAGAATCAAATGTAAAAAAGAAGTACAATATTATTGCTCAGTATTACTACTGCTTGAGAACCAGTTTTAGTCCTGATTGACAACCCTAAGATATTACGTTTCAATCATAAACATACGTACTGTGAAATATTGTTCATTTTGATTATTTGCTATGCTTGTGTGACATCTGTTCACTTCTCGAAGTACATATAAAGTAGGCTTTTCACCAGATTTCCTCTCGCTCTCGCTCTAAAACCAGCAGAATCTCAAACTCAATATTTGTACAGCAGAACTCTGCTCATATCTGTGAAGATTTCAGCTTCATATCTGTGAAGATTTCAGCTTCATATCTGTGAAGATTTCAGCTTCATATCTGTGAAGATTTCAGCTTCATATCTGCTCTCGCACCAGAGATAATCAACCAGAAAGTGAGGCAAAAAAAAAAAAAAAACTCTCTCACATATTCACACCCCTATCAGAAGTAATGAAGAGAAGTCCAGGAGACGAGATACGTCTTTACGCACACTTTACTTTACTTTACTTTACTTCAAATTACTTTACATCACATCACTTTACTTTACTTTACTTTACTTTACTTTACTTTACTTTACATCACTTTACTTTACTTTACTTTACTTTGCTTTACTTTACTTCAAATTACTTTACATCACATCACTTCACTTCACTTTACTTTACTTTACTTTACTTTACTTTACTTTACTTCAAATTACTTTACATCACATCACATCACATCACTTCACTTCACTTCAAATTACTTTACATCACATCACTTCACTTTACTTTACTTTACTTTACTTTACTTTACTTTACTTTACTTTACTTTACATCACATCACATCACATCACTTCAAATTACTTTACATCACATCACATCACTTCACTTCACTTCACTTTACTTCACATTACTTTACTTTACTTTACTTTACTTTACTTTACTTTACTTTACTTCACTTCACTTTACTTCACATTACTTCACTTCACTTTACTAGGTGCAATGTTCTCTGAATGTTCTGAAACAAGTAGTAACATTTAAAAAACGTCAGACGAACATTTCAACTAAAACATTTCAGAAATAAAATGCTTCATGAACAATATATAAATGATGTTTTTTGTACTAACGTTTTAAGAATTATTTAAGATCAGATAACTTTGAATGAACGTTCTATTAATGTTACTTGAGGAAGTTTTCCTCCAGTAACATTAACAAGCAGAACCTTGACAGAATTAGGGTTAGTGAGTAAATGATGACAGAATGATCATTTCTGGGTGAGTTTCAACGCCTGTGAGTTTTAGTGGTTTCCCCTGGATGAGTGTATCTGTGTCCGTCAGCATCACTGGCA
>CM038628.1:46677864-46716351 GCA_021554675.1 Leuciscus idus | reverse complement strand
GGAACACACAAAAAAAAAAGAACATAAACCTAAGGGACAAAAATAAAAGGGTAGTAACAAAAAGTTAGTTCACAAAGGCTTTAAAAAAGATGGAAACATGGACTATATCCCAAGTACAAAAAGGCTTTAAAATGAAAGCATAAAAAAAACAAAGTGTAACAAATACAAGACAAGTTTACAAGTTCCATATAAAGTTGGATGAAAAAGGACCACATGAACGATCCGATCTCAGTGATAGAGATCATATCAGACCCTTTTAGATCTCAGACCTACAGAGAAAACAGAATAGTTAACATGATACACCAAATAAAATAAATAATAATAATAAATTATTATTATTATTATTATTATTATTATTATTAAATCTGTGTGAAAGCGGAAAAAGTGAAAGAGACAAACTCTTAAAGACTGGTAAAACACTGGCATAGGACAGCTGCTAAAAGAGACTGTAAAATACCCATTACACATTCAATCTCAATCTGCATAACCTATTTGTAATGTTTATAAGAGCAGTACACAAAAGGATTTTAACAAATGGGATAAAAAGAATCACAATACAAGCATCACATTACATAACCACATTACTATGATCAGAGGATCAAAGGTGCCACTATAACGAACACAGATTTCTCTTCTAGTTTTAAAAACTTTTTTTCCTTTGATAAGAGTCCAATTACTTAATCTGGTTGACAATTTTCAAATGTGCCACTTTTACTTAATGTGCATAACATAACTTGCATCAAAACATTTACCAACTTTGTTTTCACCGATTTCAGTTTCAGGTTAGGTTAGGTTAGGTTAGGTTAGGTTAGGTTACGTTACATTAGCCAGGATGCCTAACATCAAGGGCAAAGTGGCTCTTTAGTCTGATTAACTGTACACACAGCAATGCCATTAAAACACTGCATTCAGTCTATATTACAAGTTAACCCATTCTGATTCAACACTGTACTTGAACTTGTACACGAACTATGTATTTAAATGAAAACATTTAAAACATTAAACAGAAATGAAATTTATGACAGTTAATAAATTATGTGCTCGAAAATGCCTACTGGGCAAACTATTAAATGATTCAATATTAAAAACAAATAAGTTCTTAGTTCAATGTTCAAATAGATTAAAGCAACGTTTTCCCTCAGTGTTCAGCATCTTGCCTAATGCTTTCCTCCAATCTATGCAAATGGAATTTATTTAACTGTTCAGAACTTAATTTATGTAGTTTCTATTAATCAGAAATTAAATTACATCGATGAATGATGTACTCTTAAACTTCTCCTGTGCTAAAATAGCAATATTCAAAAAGTTCTCCAATAAATCACCATTTTATCCATTTAACAGTTTCTCTGCAACATTCTAACATTTAAGTTAATTAATGCACAAATCTAAACTACTACACTGTTTGGTTTTAAATAAAAAGAATGCATGTTAACCTGTTGGTACACACAGAATAGTCTCCTTAGAAATGCAATTCAAATTCAACTCTGAATTAATTCTGAAGAGCTATTGAATGAACAATACAAGCTTTGTGGAATGTAGTTGATGTTACTAACCCATTTCCAGAGACCATGAAGCATCTGAAAAAGCGATTCTGTTAATCTTCAGATTCACAGATCATTGGAGTAGAAGACCAGCCTCGTGTTCACTCAGAATGTGGCAGTATATCCACCACTGATGAGGACTAAAGAAATGCAAAGATTTGCATAAACCTATGCCAAAACTGAACAGTTACGATCTTTAGTTTCTCTTAAATCCAGCTGTTTACATCCCTGTCACAAACAACACACTCCAGTTTTGCAAATAGATAAATCCTAAATGTTATTACATCCAAACACAATATGAAGTGTCTATATTTACATTGAAAATACAAAAATACAATGTTGGAAAATGTTATATATATTTATTACATGGCTTGGTTGAATTGTAATGTAGAATGCGGTGTGTTATTTCTTGATAACAGACGCTGCTAAGTATAACACACCATTGCCATGAAAAATAGAGCGTTGCTATGGATGCAGGATTCTAACCGTAGAGACGGAACGGACTTTTTTTTAGCGGAAGCAATACAATCGTTTTTAAATCAATAAACTCCTTTTTAAAATCAATATTTTGTTTCAAATTATTGATTTATTTGGTAGGTAGCCATGTAATAAGCAGGATAATGTAGAGCGAGGCGGTACACACAATCAGACAGTGTACAATTCTACAATAAGAATTAAGAACAAGTGAAAACAAATAACATTAAAAGTATTCCCCACTACCATTACTTCCAAACCTCAGCAGATTCCTCTCTCTCCAACTTCCATCACAGACTGGCAATACTTTGTAAGTTCAGTTTGTGGGCATTTATACTCATGGGCACAACCATTGACAGGAATTCAAGTAATCAGGAATTAAATTCACCAAACAACCAAATCTTAATATGATAACTACTGAAATCTAAATGCACGAATTCACAAATTATGTACAGCCATGTATACATATTTCCTCATTGGAAAACTGTTACATTTTAAAAGAAACATTCCCCTTTATCTTATACACTTGGTTTCTCCCACCTCCCATGATGCACCTCAGCAAAAGTTAATTCCATAAGCTGTTCTGGTTTTTCAACTGGTTCTAGCAAGCTGTTGTACTGGGCAGCTTTCTGCTTGTTTGGGCTGATTTTTATTGAATTGTGCAAAGTAAAAAAAAAATGCTGTAGCAAATCTCATCTGATGAACAAAGATTTACTATAATGTTTTAATTGAAAATTTGAAAAGATCCATGATCTGCTTAATGTAAAAAGGTTGGAAATATATATATATCTACTGATTTTTATCTGTTTTTCATTCAGTCAGGCTGCTGTGATGATGCACACGTTTACCTGAGTCTCCAGATCTGCTCTTCTGCCATGTGTTTTCTCTGCCAGGATTCATATGAAAGGTGGGTTGGAACTTTCTTTTAATTAATATCTTTGA
The DNA here is from genome assembly GCA_021554675.1 of Leuciscus idus. NCBI lineage: Eukaryota > Metazoa > Chordata > Actinopteri > Cypriniformes > Leuciscidae > Leuciscus > Leuciscus idus. The sequence goes on along the minus strand of CM038628.1, from coordinate 46,713,394 downwards.
TAAAGGGACGTTTAGCCATGTTCAGGCTAAGTACACAATGTGTTGTGGATAAAATATAACAGAAAGCATTGAATACATCTTGTTGATCAGCTGAAATTTTGATTATTAATGATTCAACATCTTTCTATTCCCAGGGGCCTGATATCTAAACGTTGTGTACACACAAAAAAGGCATTGAAATGTGCGTACACAATTTTCCATGTACATATTCGGATTTATAAAAAATAACCCAGGCGTAAATATGTGCGCATCATACAGATATTCTAGACCGCGTGTATGCACTCCTTTACTGGAATGAGCGAAGTAAACAGAATGATTTAAACTCTGTTTTACATCTGATATACACATTTAGATTAAATATGCCACTCTCATTAATGAAGTTAAGGACTGTATTTTTTTTTTTTACATTTAAATAGAAATATTTGTAGTGCATGTGCTGCTCTTGAACACTTTTCCTGTGGCATGCTGTGTTTTAATGTTTTAACCACAGCGAGGAGTGCTTGGCGCATGATAATTCCGCTTTTAATTATGTTCTAAATAGCAGAAATCTGTTACAGATCAGCCAGGCTCTCACACCAGCCAATCACAGCGCACTCCGTCACCTGAGTACTAATCACACACACCTGCACCTCATCACCACTATCATCATTATCATCACCAGCACTATAAGGACACAGGCTGCGTTCGAAACCGCATACTTCCCTACTATTTAGTATGGGAAAAAGAGTAGGTGAGCGAAAAAGTATGTACGAATCCAAAAGAGTAGGCGAGAATTACCTGGGTGACGTACTAATTATCGCGAGATTCGGACTTAAGTGCGTTTGAATATGCCTACTTTCCTACTATATAGTAGGCGAAAACAGTACGTGAAGGAAGCAGTATGTTCGAAACATCAGTATTCATAAAAGAGTAGGCGAGAAGTTCCCGGATGGCTTACTGCTTCCGGACAGATTTTCGAGTGCTCAACCGATGGATACTTTTCTATCCCAGGAGGCCACGCGAGAGGATATGTCATAATCGAACATCGCAGATATCAGCGACGCAAGTGCTTTCAAATGTGAGTAAACACGGTTCCTTGTGTTAAAATCGCATGTGTTGAACTACTGTAGAGTAAACTGTTGAATTGTTGAAGGTGTAAAGACGTTACACAGTATAGTATAGTTGTGATTTTGCTGAAAAAACACGTTTTATGTATAACGTTAGCTAACAGGGGAGCTCCAGTAAGGACACGTAAGTTACGTCTCTAAAGTGGATTTACATAAACCATATATATCTCAAAGACGCTTATTTTAAATGTCTATTTACATCTGACAGGAAAATCTTCAGTAAGTATTGCAGAAGAGCACATCACAACATGAAATAGACATCTGAGTGATGAATGTGTGCTAGAACAAATCTATAAAGTAACTAAACATAAGTTATCTATTTTATTTGTCCATTACTGTTGATAAATTGAGGAACATTTATGTTGGATAAAAAGTTAAAACAACCTCAACATGTAAATGTAGTGTTGCTCATAAATCACAGAGGTAATGTGAATCTCGTCTGGATGTTACAGGGTCAGATGAACAGATGTGTGTTTATCCAGTGGAGAGAGGCTCATGAAGCTGAATGCTGCCATCAAAGGCTTTGAGTGAGTACACTACAGAAATGAATAACAACAACTATTTAAATATTAAGTTGTAGTTTATTTTAATTATTGTAATTTTAAACAGAGCTATTACAGCACTTTCCTGATTCTTGATTTCTGTGCATTTGTTGCAGATCTTTTGTGGTGGAGCAGGACCTGCAAGGAAAGATGACGGCGGCATTTGTGAAAAAAAGCGTTTTTGTCTTCTAAATAATACTGAAATCAAATGACATTGTGCAGTTAAAATGACAGCTTTTGTGTTATGTTTGTGCATTTTTGTAGGATCTGAAATGTCAGCAGGCTGGTGTGAGCACTGAGGATGAAGAGCACAGAGCTGAATCCTGGAGATGGTGCCATGGATGAGTCCCACCATCACTCCACCTGCCCTTATGAGACCCTCCATCACTCCATCACTCCACCTGCCCTTACGAGACCCTCCATCACTCCATCACTCCACCTGCCCTTACGAGACCCTCCATCACTCCACCTGCCCTTATGAGACCCTCCATCACTCCACCTGCCCTTATGAGACCCTCCATCACTCCATCACTCCACCTGCCCTTACGAGACCCTCCATCACTCCATCACTCCACCTGCCCTTACGAGACCCTCCATCACTCCATCACTCCACCTGCCCTTATGAGACCCTCCATCACTCCACCTGCCCTTACGAGACCCTCCATCACTCCATCACTCCACCTGCCCTTACGAGACCCTCCATCACTCCATCACTCCACCTGCCCTTATGAGACCCTCCATCACTCCACCTGCCCTTATGAGACCCTCCATCACTCCATCACTCCACCTGCCCTTATGAGACCCTCCATCACTCCATCACTCCACCTGCCCTTACGAGACCCTCCATCACTCCATCACTCCACCTGCCCTTATTGCCTCAGATTGTGAAGCACAACACAGCACGCAACAACCTCAGGCACGAAGGCACGGCTCACCTCTGGCGGTGAGCTGATACATCAGAATAAAGCCGCAGAATGGGAACCGCTGTGTTGAGATGACAGAAGGATGTGGGGTTCAGCGCCTGTAGCCGACATACATGATTGTAGTTTGAATAAAGCTTTGTTTCATGTGTTGACTTGCATTTGTTTATTGTGTGGTGGTGACTTTCATTCATTCTTTTACTAATTTATTAATATTTCTCATTGTTGTCAGTAAATAAAATAGAATTATTTTAATTAATGCTTTATTTAATTGTTTGAATGAAAATGTAGATATGTTCACTATATACACATCTAGAGTGTATTCAATCATGTCATATGACACATTACATTTTGTTTGTTTTATTGAATTATATCATTTTCAGTAAAAGTAATATAATTAAGTATTGGTCAGCATTTATCGTTGTTATTATTGTGAAATGAATGAATGAATGAAATACACTTTATTGTCCCCAAAGGGGAAATTTGTGTTGGATTCAAGGTGTTTACATTGACATTGAAACATTGAAATACATATGTTAAAAACACTAATATTATAATAAATAACAATTCCTATACACACACATACATACACATACATATACATACACATACACATCATTCATCATTTAACAATTTAATTGAAAAAGGGATAAAAGACTTCTTAAAACGGTTATATCTACACATCGGAAATCTGTATCGTCTTCCAGAAAGTAACAATTCATACTCAGTATACAGAACATGCAATGGATCACCCACGATTTTATGTGCTTCTCTCAGGACCGATTGTTCATATAATTTCTTTTCTCCCAATGGTCTTCATCGCTATTCTAACCAAACGTGCAAGCTTCGACTTTACCTGAATTGTAAGGTTACCAAACCAAACCGTAATGCCATATCTAACTATGCTCTCTATAACTGCCGAATAAAACAACCACATAATTTTCTGGTCAACTCCATAAAGTCTGAGTCTACGTAAAAAATACAGTCTTTGCTGCATACGAGAACAAATTGTATCAACGTGAATTCCCCAACTAAGTGTGTTATCCACGTAGATGCCAAGGTACTTATAAGAACGTACTTGCTTAATTGATTTTCCATGTAAAAGCACTGGTGTGTGATCACCTATTGATCTAAGATCAAAAATCATCTCCTCAGTCTTTTCTATGTTAAAAATAAGATGATTTAGATCGCACCACTCTGCAAACCTTGATATCACTGAGAAATAGACTGACAAATCATTCTTCTCATGCAAAAGACTAAGTATCGCTGTATCATCTGAGAACTTTACTATAAAATTGTTATGATCACAACTTGAACACTCGTTCGTATACAATGTAAATAAAATGGGAGAACTAACACATCCCTGTGGAACACCTATACTGATATGTTTCAACTCCGATAAAGTATGATTGACTCTAACCTGTTGGGTCCGATTAGTCAAAAAAGAAAGATACCACTTAATTAAAAAGGAATTAACATTAAACATCTTCAGTTTCTGAATTAAACGGTGGGGCTGAACTGTATTAAAAGCAGAACTAAAATCAACAAATAATAAACGTGCATAAGCTTTTAGATTTTCCAGATGTTTAGTAATAAAATAAGTCACAGTGTTAACAGCATCTTCTGTACTGCGACCCGGCCTGTATGCGAATTGTAATGGATCAAGTACAGAGTTAACTTCAGTCTTTAAAATAGACACCATATACTTCTCAAAACTTTTCATCACACATGATGTCAAGGCTACTGGCCTGAAGTCCTTATTTTCACTTGAACCTGTTTTTTTTGGTAATGGAACAATAATAGATTTTTTCCATAGATCAGGTATGATATGAGAATCCACCGATTGCTGAAAGATTGGGCACCATGCCACAGTTAGTTCTTCGGCACAAGATTTTAACAATAATGCCGAGATACCATCAGGACCTGTGGACTTCTTGGTACACAGTCGACTGAAGATTGAACAAACTTTCTGCTGGTCCACAATGATCCTATCAGATGTGTTCTCGATTACAAGTGAATCCAAAGCTTCTCTACATTCCAGTACACAGTTCTGTGTATCAAACCTGAGGTAAAAGTCATTTAATTAATTTGCCTTCCTCAGGTCATCATTAGTAATAAGACGGTTAACTTTTGTATTCATATTAGTCATAATTTTAATAGTGTCCCATAATTTCTTAGAATTTGTGGACATAAAACTCTGTTCTAAAATATCTTTCTGTTTTTTCCTAGCATTTCTTAGCAGATTATTCAATTCCTTCTGGATCAATCTTATACCCACTCGATCATGTTCTCGAAAGGCTTGTTTTTTCCGATTAATACAGTCTTTTATCTCCTTTGTGATATACGGCTTATTGTTTGGATAAACAGTCACACATTTTTTTTCCAGCACATTGTCAACACAAAAATTGATATAATCGGTGATAGTATCTGTAGCCTCATTAATGTCCAAGCTGTGAAACACATCCCAATCAGTGCACAAAAAGCATCCTTTAAGATTTTCTATGCTGTACTCGGACCAGACAGAAACAGTCTTTACCTCTGGTTTCCTAGATTTAAAAACAGTCTTATATATCGGGGATAAATGAATAATATTATGATCGGAATTTGCCAATGGAGGCTTTGGTCCAGCAATGTATGCTTTTTTAATATTACCGTAACATTTATCTAGAATATTTTGATCACGTGTTGCACACTGAACATACTGTTCAAAACCAGTGAGCACTTGCTCCAATTTGCAATGGTTAAAATCTCCCAAAAGAACTGCTGCTCCTGGCGTCTTGTGCAGTTGCTGCTGGACACAGTCAGTTATTCGAGCTGCGGCCCTCGCAGCATTGCCATCCGGGGGAATATATACCGCGCACATAACAATATTCCCAAACTCCCTTGGCAAGGTCTTAAAGATAAACAGAGTAGCTCCAAATCGGGGTTACATACCGCCTCCCGCACTGTATACTGCTTACACCAGTCGTCTCTGATGTAAATGCCAATGCCTCCCCCTCTGCTCTTTCCAGCTGCCTCTGTTCTGTCCAAGCGAACCAGGGAGCGTCCTTCCAACTCCACTAGTGAATCAGGAATGTTCTGATGTAATCATGTCTCTGTGAACACCATGAGGCTCGATTCACGGTATTCAAAACACACTCTGTTGTTAATACGAAGCTCCTCCATTTTTCCTCTCAACGACCGTACGTTTCCAAAAACAACCGAAGGAAGCGGTGGTCTATTTCCTCTCCTCCGTATGCGTTGTCGTACACCACCCCTCTTCCCCCTCTTCCGTAAGCGCTTCGACTGAAGTAGTTGAGAATTCCGTGCCTCAGAGAAATCCACAGTTGTTAAAATGTCTCTTGTTCGAAGCGACAACAGCGTATCTCTGGTGTAGGTAATCGGTGACAAACACCCATCTTCCCCGCTTCTTCGCACTGCAAGGCCTCGATACACAAGTTCCCAAACAAACAGCGTCAGCAGAATAGTTCTCATACAGATCCCCATGGTACGATACAACCTTCTTCCGAATCAAATAATAAAAATACGTAATAAAATAAAAAATAACAATATTCCAACACGTAATCAATGTAACCAACACCTGAGTCCGGGTCGCCAGCAGAGCAGCGCCACCTGTTGCATTATTGTATGCTTTGGGGTGGGATAGCAATGCAATTCATTCTGGGGTAATATACATTTTTAATATTAATGAGACTTAAATTTTTTGAGTATAAAATCAACAGTTTTCTCCAAAGGCAAATCTTCGCACAGCTGCCCTTTATGCAGACATTACAAACGCTGAGGAAAAACATTCTAGGTAGGGCTGTCGAGTTACTGATGTTATGAGGTATATATATCAATCATGGGTTTGCATACATAATATGAGATTTTTTACACAGGAAAAAAGAACCTACAAGATTGAATATCTTAATATATATTTTCTTAAATAATTCATTATAATACATTTAAAAAATTCATTATAATACATTTAAAAAATTCATTTTTTTGATATTTATAGGCCTGAGGGATGAAACGAGAGTTAAATTCAACAAGAAAAGGAGGAAAACATAAAGCAGTTAGCCGCTTTTGTTTGTGGATGAAAATGTTTGGATACAAATAAAGAAATTAACAACATATTCAAGAGATGACAATTTTGGGATTCCGTAATAAAAATAAATAATATCGTTATGGATAAAACGGTGGGTCACATTAGTAGGGTTAAATATGAGAACTTAAATCAACCCTAAATGTATTCACAAAATAAATGGGCAGCATTTTCTTCAAAAAGACCACAAAATGAGCAAGTTTAATCAATATCAAGATATTTACAGATAGATGAATTAAACGTGTCGTTCAAATCTTTTAAGTTGTTGCGCGTGTGATAACGCGTCGTAGGTCACATGATAACGTCAACATGGCAGATGTCCGGTTCGCATTCATACTCAACGAGATCTGGCTATAAAGTACCTACTCTTTTAGCGCTCGTTAAGTAAGTACTTATTGAAATTAAGTACCTACTCATTGAGTATGCGGTTTCGAACGCAGCCACACTCTTCACCTCAGTTCACCGTCTGGTCTTGTTTATTCATAAAGGACTACTTAACTTGATATCGCAAACCTCCATTATCCACAGTGTCTCCGTCGTCTCGTCTTTCCTGTGTGTCTCCATTCCTGTAAGAAGAACTATTCCAATCATCACCTGCACACTGCTCTCCAAAGTATAACTGTTCATATCACGTACCTGCATCCTGTCTCCGCTCTGTGTTGTCAAATAAACTACTGTTATATCTTCACTAATCATCTCTTGAGTCTGCTTCCGTAACAAACTCATGTTCTGAAAGAATCTTTTCGTGCGAACAATGATGAATGATGCGCACTTGACTCCGTCTAAGAAGATAGCTTAGCAACTTAAACAGTATGACAGACACTGAAGGACTCGCGCAGTGATCCAACAGTCCTTTGGCTGGTTTGAATAAGTCCGACGACACCGTACTGTACAAACTCTGATGAACACAGGTGATGTGTCACAGACAGACAGTAGGAAACGGCAAGATATGCATGTTTTATTTTAGAAATGTTTTGTCAGTGACATGCTGAGTCTTACAATTATTTACACTGCAAAAAATAAGCCCTATCCGTTTCCATAAAAAATATATAAACATCCTAAAATATGTTTATCTTATGGGCAAAATTGCATAAATTTGATTTGTTTAAAGTAATTAAATAAATGCAATTAAATACTAATTAAATACTATTTTAGCCAGTGGAAAAGATTAAGATTAACTCTTAACTGCTGCTTTCACACACACACACACACACACACACACACACACACACACACACACACCTACACTACACCATCATCCACAGAACTGCTGCTTAAACACACACACACACACACACCTACACTACACCATCATCCACAGAACTGCTGTTTAAACAAACACACACACACACACACACACACACACACACACACACTACACCATCATCCAGAGAACTGCTGCTTGAACACACACACACACACACACACACACACACACCTACACTACACCATCATCCACAGAACTGCTGCTTAAACACACACACACACACACACACACACACACACACACACTACACCATCATCCACAGAACTGCTGCTTGAACACACACACACACACACACACACCTACACTACACCATCATCCACAGAACTGCTGCTTAAACACACACACACACACACACACACACCTACACTACACCATCATCCACAGAACTGCTGTTTAAACACACACACACATACATACACACACACACACACACACACACACACACACACACACACACACACACCTACACTACACCATCATCCACAGAACTGCTGCTTAAACACACACACACACACACACACACACACCTACACTACACCATCATCCACAGAACTGCTGTTTAAACACACACACCTCGCACCAGTTCAGCGTCCGGTCTCTTTATAGACATTATTTGGACTATACCTAACTCCTGCGATTACCTCACACATCATTCCTCTACAAGCGTCTGATCCCTTCGTGTCTCCTGGTCCTTCGTGTGTGTGTTTCACTTACCTTACAATCCAGCGAGGTGTGTGTGTGTGCTCCATCTGCTTCAGCCATTCATGAACTCCTGCACCTGAAAGACAAAGACTTTCCATTATCATTCATCTCAAGTCAACGATAACTATCATTGCCCTGTTCACGGCCGTTTCCCACCATTATGCTCTGTGCTACTAAATCAAGAACTTGTTATTGCATTTCCCTGTTTCTGAGTCTGTATTCCATAACAGCGTTGTCAGCTCGATATATGGTTATTTTGGGGAAGAGGGTGGAGATGCATGTGTAACAGTATAAAACGTAACCTGTGTTTTTTATTGTTTTTCCACTGGCTATTGAATAAAAATGAGTATCTGGGTTTAACGTAATACCACTACAAGCCGCTAGAGGGCACTAGTGCAAGAGGGCTATCGAAGGGATCAGATATAAACCTGAGAAAACCCATGAACAAGTCAGTTCAGTTTGGTAGAAGGGAACCTCATGGTTAACTTTTATGCTACCTGTTAGCTGTTGGAAGTCCGTTTTTGAGAACTCGTAGAGTTTATGCTCAAATGTGAGTATTGTTTAACTGTATATTGATGTATTTGAAATGAATAATGTCTGATGTTATGTTTTGCTTTCTTTGGTAGCAAGGACTTTTCATTATCAGTCATTATCATCATTGGACCAACACAACTCTTGTGAGTTAGGGATCTGGGGGTTACCATACTGTAGCCATTGACTAACTTCACCTCATCTTCATTTTGGATTATTGGAGTATATCATTGCGTCGCTCTCAAATAACCTTGTGGATTTAAACTCATCATCTCATCTCATCTCATCTCATCATTCCTGGTCATCTACATTAAGTTTCATTTATTATTTGGTCACACCAACTCAGAGATAAAGACTGTTTGTTTCAGTATATTTGTTTATTGTTGGAGGAATTATATAGTATGCACTTATGGAATAAAAAAGGGAAAAAGGAATATTTGTTGCATGAAGTGGTTTTATTTTTCAGTACTGGTCAAATTTCTGTTGAACGTCCTCAGTGTAACACCTAAACAAAAAAGGGGTTGTTACAATGTGCGCACAATATTCTGCTGACTGGGTTTTATAAAGCGAATAAAACTCATGGTTTTAAAAGTGTGCATACGCACGAAAGCTAGAAATCTACCTTATGTGCGTACGTACACTTTTAGGATGAAATCTACCGAAAGGGTTATACCCTGGTCTTTTGCTATGAACACAATGTTCTTTTCTCCTCTGACCTTACAACAAGAATGAAGTTGATTTGGTTGTTTACAGCATTCAAGCACTTCTCACGTGATGTTTAGGATTTTAAATAAAACGTGATGAAAGACTGTAGGTCTCGCACCATGTTTGTGTTTTTTTTTATTTGTGTTTTTAGTTCTGAACAATGTTCTTTCAAAACATGGCAAGTAATGTTACAAGTTTAAAAAAATGGATGTTGTCTGTAGTGATATTTGTCATTAGACAACAAATTACAGATTCAATATATTTGTTATGAGGTAAGATGTTATGGGAAAAAAGGAGGCGGGAACCGGCGAACATTAAACAACTTTAATAATAAAATAAACCAATACAAAATGAAAGTAAAGACAGCAGCCCCTCACGGACGACTGCTGTCACATAAACAAAACACAACATAAATCCAGGCCTGGTCCTCTCTCGTCCTTCACTGTCGTTGCTCCTCCTTTATGCTTCCGCTCCTCCGTGAGAGATACGAGACCGGTGCGTCGCGCAGGGGTCGCTCATCACGCCACCGGCCTCGTCCTGCTCGCCACAGTGTTATATACATTTAACACACATTTCACTATTTTGGGAGCTGACAGTTCAGGAAACCTTTCATCACACTGCATGAAAAGAGTCATTTCCGGGTTAAGTTGGATATAGGAAATTTCAGTCAAACTTAAGGTGTACGACCGTGTGGAATCTCGTATTGTTGCATACACTTGAGATGCACAGAGATTTTCGATTTCTAATTACACACTAGACTTGTTCAGAGATTTCCAGTATACCAGCAATTGCTGATGTCATGTCTTTTCTTTTTCTTTTTTTTGTGGTGTTTATCAGTAAAAAATCAGTCATCTTTTAAATGTGCAGGTTATTTGAAATGAATCCTGTTTTGAATGATTACTGGAATGAACTCATTTAAAATACTCAAAAAGCCACTCAGTGGTAGTGTCATATGTCAGTGCTTGTTTGGACTTTAAAGCTGTGTCCCAATGTGAAGGCCGCAGACTTCGAAGGGTGCAGCCTATGCATCCATGTAGCCTTCGTAGGATTTCCTAATTGCGCAACCTGCTGCTGGTGCTCGTGCTGGTGCTCATGCTGGTGCTCGTGCTGCTGGTGCTGTGCTGCTGCTGGGGCTGGTGCTGTGCTGCTGGTGCTGTGTTGCTGGTGCTGTGCTGCTGCTGGGGCTGGTGCTGTGCTGCTGGTGCTGTGCTGCTGGTGCTGTGGTGCTGGTGCTGCTGCTGGTGCTGCTGGTGCTGGTGCTGTGCTGCTGGTGCTCGTGGTGGTGCTGGTGCTGGTGCTGTGCTGCTGGTGCTCGGGGACGGGATGAGGAGGAGAGAGGGTCGAGCTAGCCTCCGTTTGGTTGACAATACTTCGAACGTCAACAAGAAGTGACGTCACCCAGCATCGCTTAGAGCACCTTTAATCAAAGATGTGTCAAACTTTCGTACTTTATAAGTTGTCCCATTTTTTTTTTTTTTTTTTTGGCCTGCATGGGAGTCACCTTCCCCAGCAGGTCCATTTTCTCCAGAATTCTCCTAAAACAAGACAAAAGGGAAACACTCATGAAAAATATTAAGACAGGAGTGCAATCTATGTCAGTGCAACCTTAACATTACAAAATATGACACAGCAGGACATGCATACAAAATACTCCAGAAATAAAAAAACAACAAAGTGAAAGACTAGTGCCTTATCCACTGGGCTTTGTAAAGGGTTGGGGCTAATTATAATACACAAGAGAGAACCTAGTGGAAATATTACAAATGGGTCGTTGCCTTGCCTCCAAGCCACTCAAACAAAACGAAAATATTACACCAATTTGTTCAATGTTCTCTTTCTCCTAGCCTGATGCTGTTGCGAGCCGTGTATTCCCGCTCCTGCTGTTCAAATCTTGCGCGCGCTGATTCAAGATTTTTATTTGTCACATACACAGTTATATACAGAATATACAACCAATAGTGAAATGTAAATAGGGTCCACTCCAAGATTATAAACACTAAAAATAATTAACAATTTAAGCAATATAAAGATAAAATTTCTAATAATAAAAAATCTGTAAGCTAAACTGAGAATATTTACAGAAATGTACAGACAATAGTAACGAGGTAGTTACATAGCAGCAATGTAAAGTGCAAAAGGATGCAGTTTTATAGCTGTGTTACAATAAAGAGCAGTCAGTGCTGAGTGCAGGTATTAATGTCCAGAGTACAGATGATGTTAAGAGACCGAGTTTAGGAGCCTGATGGCCTGGGGGAAGAAGCTTCTCCTAAGTCTCTCTGTTTTAGACCTCACGCTGCGGTAGCGCTTACCAGATGGCAGCAAGTTGAAGAGACAGTTATGTGGGTGGTTGAAGTCTTTAAAGGTCCCATGACATGCTACTTTTTGTAGGCTTTAATATAGGCCTTAGTGGTCCCTAGTACTGTATCTGAAATCTCTTTCCAAAAATTCAGCCTCAGTGCAGAATTATAGCCACTACAAGCCAGTCCCAGAATGAGCTTCCTTCAGACAGGCCGTTTCGGTGTCTGTAGCTTTAAATACTAATGAGGAGGAGAAAGGCGGCGCATGGTGGAGGGTGGGTGTGGCCTTGACCATCTTGCACAACGGTAACGTGGCGTGCATGTTTACGTTGGATATAGCAATGGCACGAAGACATTTCGCACGGAGTCTTTCAAGCATTTCAGTTTGACCCAGAATCTGATCCAGATGGAGAAGCAACGGATGAAGAAGTTGCAACTCAGCGGCTCCAGCAGGACGTTTCCGAATGGTTAGTTTAAAATATTATGCCTGGATACGGTACTTTATTCGGATGGTTTACAGTTATTATCATGTAGCTAACGCTAACCTACTGTTGCCTTTTCATGAGAGATCTGTAACGTCTGTAATTTATCTTATTACAATTACATCAAGCTCTGCGATCTTGAAATGCGGATATCGCACGCGCCATATAACCAACAGGAAAACGGTTATCCAAATAACAAAGACGTGTACAACACTCGCGTTACAGTGTGTGTATTCACACACATAAACTGCATAGATAATGTTACAGCCACATTCTACGTGTAAAATCTAGGTAACCATAAACAGTAAAGCAACACACTTATATATCATTAGTTGACTTACCTGTCCGAGGTGTGTAACGTTAGCTGAGCCAAAGAGAGTGAGCTTGCTGAATCCAGACTTTAGTTTCAGACGTTCAGCAAGCCCAGCTCTGTATTGACCCTTCGGTGTTCATTTGTACATCCAATTATTGAGCAATTGTTATGCTTCGCTCGCTCAAAAGCCATGATATCTCTCGTGGACAAACTAAAATCGCACGCGCGTGTTCCTACTTCCTAGCGCATTTTCTCATGGGCGGAAAATATTCTCTGGGCGGGCAAAGCAGAGACAGGGGAGGTAAAATTTCCTCCTTATGACGTCATAAGGAGGAGATTCAAGATCAGCGCGTATGAGCCTCCATTTTCTCAAAGGCAGAGAAAGATAGCAAAAGCTCGATTTACACCGATTTAAATTTTTAGAAACTTGGGGACCATATACAGGCTAGGGGAACTCATATTAATGTTAAAAAACCTCAGAAAGTGAAAATTTCATGTCATGGGACCTTTAATAATTTTGTTGGCTCTGCTCTTGCAACGTTTGTGGTAAATGTCTTGCAGGGGTGGAAGAGGAGACCCAGAGATCCGCTCAGCCAAGCGCACAACTCTCTGAAGTGCTTTGCAGTCGTGACTTGAGCTATTCCCATACCACACTGTGATACACTGAGTTAAAACACTTTCTATGGCCCCTGAATAGAACGTTTTTAGGATCGTTGGTGATACCCTGAATTTTCTCAGCTGTCGCAGATGGTATAGTCTTTGCCTGGCTTTCTTCACCTGTGTGTGAATGTGAGAGGTCCAAGTAAGATCCTCAGAGATATTCACACCGAGGTACTTGTAGCTGCTCACCTTCTCCACAGATGTCCCACTGATCATAAGAGGAGTAAAGGCCTGCTGTCTCTTTCTGAAGTCTACAATCAGCTCTTTGGTTTTGGTCACATTCAGAGAGAGACAGTTGTCCTGGCACCAAGATGTTAATTTCTCAACCTCTTCCATGTATGCAGTCTCGTTGTTGTTGGAGATAAGGCCCAGAACCACTGTATCGTCAGCGAATTTGACAATAGAAGTGGAGCTGTGAGAAGCCACGCAATCATGTGTGTAGAGAGAGTAAAATAGGGGACTCAGAACGCAGCCCTGTGGCGCTCCTACGCTCATGGTGATGAAGTCAGAGGTGAACCGGCCTACTTTCACTACCTAGGGTTTGTATGAAAGAAAGTCCTGAAAGTCGACTTGCAGAGTGAAGAATTCAGACCCAGATTTAGGAGTTTGGAAGTTAATTTGCTGGGAATTATAGTGTTAAAGGCTGAGCTGTAGTCGATGAAAAGCAGCCTTACATAGTTCCCATTTTTACTGTCAATTTTTTAAAAGATGAGGGGACCACGGAGGTAGCAAGGGACTCGTTGAAGATAGATGTAAACAATCCAGCGAGCTGATCAGCACAGCATCTCAGAACGCGACCAGAGATGCCATCAGGTCCGGATGCTTTCCTGACATTCACTCGCTTTAGTGCCCGCCTAACCTCGTCCTCCGACACGGTGATTGCAGGGTTGTCGCCGCTCTGTCCGCTACTTTCTCGCGCGCTGAGAGGCAGAGTTGCGCTGCCGCGATTGCAATCAAAGCGAGCAAAGAAAGAGTTTAACTCGTCAGCCAGCGACGGATCTGCTCTCACCTCTGTAGAGGAATTGGTTCCGAAGGTGCAGATGGTCCTCAGTCCCTGCCACATGCGTCGGGAGTCATTTAGTTGGAAGTGAGACTCCACACGATCCCTGTAGCGGAGTTTGGCGTCTTTTACTGCGTGGCGAAGAGCATAGCACGATGATTTGTACTCGCTCATATTCCCCGACAGAAGACCGGCGTTGTATGTTTCCGTGCGTTTGTTCACTGCAGCATGAATATTTTTGTCCACCCCATATGAAGGAAAGCATGAATTCATAAAAGCATTGTACATAACATGTTTTCATAACACCCAATATACAACATTTATTCACAAGACCAACGTGCTGATAATCCACATGAAACTGATTAATGTAAGCTGTTACTGATTGAAACAATGCTGACGTCACACGATAGGCTAAGGTGCGTCACATGATCAAGTTAGCCGTTACGCTTCCTCCAATAGTAAGAGATAACAACCCTCTCATCTGCATATAATAAGACTATCTCTGGCTGTGTTCTCCTTATAAACAGTACTTCAGTTCTCTCAGTTTCTGTTCAGTGTGTCCTGACTCGCTAATGCTATGTAGATGTTCTCTGTTCCTGTTGCCTGAGACTTAAAATACTCCTGTTTCTTCATCTTCGTGCTCATCTTCGAGGTCGCTACATACCGTGACACAAGGTTATATACATTTGTTTCTGAACCACATTTTCTAGGCCGTTTTATTTTCAGAGGTTTAAATCAGACGAAGGTAAGTGCAAATTCATAAAACCATATTAAATAGAGTATTTAGAAAAACACAAGATTAATTGTTGTTGATTTAAATTGAGTGTGTTTATGTTGTAAAATTAGTCTAGCTAAATTAGGTAGTTTGGTAAACTCCTAACTGGGACTTAGCACCTGCTACATAAACTTCGAAGAATTTAGCTATTTCTAAAATATTCATGTTTATTAATTCATGTTAACCTAGCTAGTGTGCTTGAGTTGAACGTATTCCCATCAGCAAACCCTTTCTTCTCATCGGTCCTCTACAGCACTGAAGGAAGAACTGCAGCTTCTCATCGGTCCTCTACAGCATTGGCCCTCAGGGGGGCGCCAGAATTCACAGGGGGGGCGCGGGAGTGGATATGCTTTGAGGTGAATAAAGATGCATAAAATGTTCCACTAATAATTTTATATAAAAAGATTTTTCAAAGTAAAAAAAAAAAATCATATGCTTACAATGCCAAGATAAGGCAGTCAAAAATGATCTCTTATATAAAATAATTATTAAAATTTTGCGTGCACACCGTCACTTGCTCAATGTGCTTGTTGTCATAGTAACGGCAAAAACAAAAGGAAAATGGCAGAGAAACGTAAATGCGGTGATTCTTCATCAGAGGCGAAGAAAAGGTTAAGACACTATGACAAAACTTACATAAATTTTGGTTTTATTGAAGGCCAAGACAAGTCTCGGCCAGAATGTGTCTTTTGTGGTGAAAAACTGGCAAACGACAGCATGAAACCAAGCAAGATGAAAAGACACCAGGAAACGAAGCATCCAGAGACAATCGGCAAAGATAAGGAATTCTTAGAGAGAAAAAAAGAGATGGCTCTGTCAAAAAGATCGACAGACATCAGAAAAGTATTCGAAAGAGCAGGTAGTGATTTACAGAAGGCCACTAAAGTTTCCTTTGAGTGTTCGCTGTTGATTGCCAAGGCAAAAAAGCCGCATAATATTGGAGAGGAGTTAATCAAACCCGTCTGCATTAAAATAGTGGAGGGACTATGTGGCCCGCAAGCAGCTGGAAATGTTAAATCTGTCCCACTTTCTAACAACACTGTTAAAGACAGAATTGATAAAATGGCAAAAAACTGCAAAAAACGATGAAACGACCACAGTAGCAGGAGAGTCTGTGCTTATCGTATATGTACAGTATGTGGACGGAGATGAGTTGAAACGGGACATACTTATGTCTACCAATTTACCCACAACAACTACAGGTCAGGATATTTTTATGGCTGTTGATTGTACAATCTGCCCTACACAAATATCGTCGCTTGCTGCACGGATGGAGCTGCCGCGATGATGGGTAGAAATAAGGGATTTAACAGCCGTTTGATGGAAAAGGCTCCAGACTGTGCAATTTTCCACTGTATGATACATCGCCAGGCACTCGCCAGTAAAAAACTGTCCAGAGACCTTGGTGACACACTGGCAACAGTTGTAAAAGTCGTAAACTTCATTAAAGCTCGCCCTACCAACCAGAGATTATTTGCACAACTGTGTGAGGATGAAGCGCACCAAACTCTACTGCTACACACGGAGGTGCGCTGGCTTTCGCGTGGCAAAGTGCTTGTGCGCTTTCTAGAACTGCAGGATAAAATCCTGGAATTTCTGCGAAATCAAAACACACTGTTGGAGCAGCTGACTGATGGGTTCTGGATCAAAACCGCATACTGTTGTATTACAAATTTATGAAATGTTTAATTTAGGTTGCAACAGTAAAAGTTGAGTACATTGAAGTTAGCATTTTAAGGTTAGGTTAGGATAATAGTAACAACAGTTTCTGCCAGTCCTGTTTTTCTCCATTGTAAGTCACCTTTTGTCTTTAATGGCTCGAGCCCCTTTAATGGCTCGAGCCCCAGCCCTAGACGATGAATCGTTAGGCTGATTGGATTAGCACATATGCTTTTGAATAGTTATGCTGATTCAATTGGACTGGTAGCGCTCTCAGAGTAGGGTGTGTTCATACTTAATTTACATGCTTTGTTCAGAGACTCCACCTCTATGTAATCCCTCCCCTCTTTGAGAAGTATAATTACACTGAATACTGTATTAGATTTTGTTGGACGAACCGCAGCCGCGCTCAAATAAAGAAACTCTTCTGTTTGAACGTGATCCCAACGTCTCCTGGTCTGCTTTGAAGAAAGAAAAAACTTTCCAACAATACCTTGCTGACATATTCACTCTTTATAATGAGACCAACAAGAGACTGCAGGGCTCTGAGTCAAACATCTTGGAGTGCAAAGAAGCAATCGATGCTTTTATGCGCAAGCTGGAGTACAGGGCTGGAAAAATGTCACAGGGACATTTACAACACTTTCCACTGCTGCTTCAACATTCTGGGGGTACCGTGAGTGCCTCTTTGCGCGCCGAGTTTTGCCGTCACATGACTGCGCTACAGGAGGAATTAAAGTCCCGCTTTGCGGATGTTGACGCATTATCCAAGGAGTGGGTTATGGATCCCTTCACATCCAGGCTTGAAGATGTGGAATACCTTGGCTCTGAAGATGAGCTCACTGAACTACAAACTGATTCACTGTCAAAAAAGTACTTCCAGGAGAATGGATTCAAAAGGCTTTGGATAGCCAGGGGACCTGTTGTCGCACCTAAACTCGCAAACTATGCCATTACAAAGATCATTCTTCCTTTCAGTACCACCTACCTCTCTGAGACAGCCTTCAGTGCCCTTGTGGCTATAAAAACAAAGTCACGCAACAGACTGGAAGTCCACAGTGATTTTAGACTGGCTGTCACTGGCATTACACCTGACATTCCATCACTAGTGAAAGGCATGCAAGCCCAAGGTGGACATTAGCGTTATGTGTTTATGCTGACGTTATGATTAGCCTGGTAAAAAAATAAGGATCTGTGCATGCATGCATGTAAGTACATACAGCATTCTACCGTTCATATTTAACATTACGTTCATAACATTCAGTATTCTATGTTTATACACAAAATCCTGAAAAAAGAGAAACAACTGAGTTTTACTAGTTGTGTAAAAATGAAAATATTAGGCTAAAAGGAAACATTTGAAGTTGAAAGGAACATTTACTGTGTATTCATGTAATAAAATGTCATTAAAAATCATTAAAAAAAAACTAAATTTAGTTACTATATACAGTGTGTGTGTGTTTATGTGCATAGCATTAATATATATATATATATATATATATATATATATATATATATATATATATATATGGGGGGTGGGGGTCACGGATTGTTAAATATGTACATGGGGGGGCCCCAAGGAAAAAGGTTGGGAACCATTGCTCTACAGCACTGAAGGAAGAACTGCAGCTTCTCATCGGTCCTCTACATGCAGAAGTGAGTCTGTCTCTCTGTCTCTCACTGAAGGAAGAACTGCAGCTTCTCATCTGTCCTCTACATGCAGAAGTGAGTCTGTCTCTCTGTCTCTCACTGAAGGAAGAACTGAAGCTTCTCATCTATCCTCTACATGCAGAAGTGAGTCTGTCTCTCTGTCTCTCTCTGAAGGAAGAACTGCAGCTTCTCATCTGTCCTCTACATGCAGAAGTGAGTGAGTCTCTCTGTCTCTCTCTGAAGGAAGAACTGCAGCTTCTCATCGGTCATCTACATGCAGAAGTGAGTCTGTCTCTCTGTCTCTCTCTGAAGGAAGAACTGCAGCTTCTCATCTGTCCTCTACATGCAGAAGTGAGTCTGTCTGTCTGTCTCTCACTGAAGGAAGAACTGCAGCTTCTCATCTGTCCTCTACATGCAGAAGTGAGTCTGTCTCTCTGTCTCTCACTGAAGGAAGAACTGCAGCTTCTCATCTATCCTCTACATGCAGAAGTGAGTCTGTCTCTCTGTCTCTCTCTGAAGGAAGAACTGCAGCTTCTCATCTGTCCTCTACATGCAGAAGTGAGTGAGTCTCTCTGTCTCTCTCTGAAGGAAGAACTGCAGCTTCTCATCTGTCCTCTACATGCAGAAGTGAGTCTGTCTCTCTGTCTCTCACTGAAGGAAGAACTGCAGCTTCTCATCTGTCCTCTACATGCAGAAGTGAGTCTGTCTCTCTCTGAAGGAAGAACTGCAGCTTCTCATCTGTCCTCTACATGCAGAAGTGAGTCTGTCTCTCTGTCTCTCACTGAAGGAAGAACTGCAGCTTCTCATCTGTCCTCTACATGCAGAAGTGAGTCTGTCTCTCTCTGAAGGAAGAACTGCAGCTTCTCATCTGTCCTCTACATGCAGAAGTGAGTCTGTCTCTCTGTCTCTCTCTGAAGGAAGAACTGCAGCTTCTCATCTGTCCTCTACATGCAGAAGTGAGTCTGTCTCTCTGTCTCTCACTGAAGGAAGAACTGCAGCTTCTCATCTGTCCTCTACATGCAGAAGTGAGTCTGTATCTCTGTCTCTCTCTGAAGGAAGAACTGCAGCTTCTCATCTGTCCTCTACATGCAGAAGTGAGTGAGTCTCTCTGTCTCTCTCTGAAGGAAGAACTGCGGCTTCTCATCTGTCCTCTATGCAGAAGTGAGTCTGTCTGTCTCTCTGTCTCTCTCTGAAGGAAGAACTGCGGCTTCTCATCTGTCCTCTACATGCAGAAGTGAGTCTGTCTGTCTCTCTGTCTCTCTCTGAAGGAAGAACTGCGGCTTCTCATCTGTCCTCTACATGCAGAAGTGAGTCTGTCTCTCTGTCTCTCTCTGAAGGAAGAACTGCGGCTTCTCATCGGTCCTCTACATGCAGAAGTGAGTCTGTCTGTCTCTCTGTCTCTCTCTGAAGGAAGAACTGCGGCTTCTCATCGGTCCTCTACATGCAGAAGTGAGTCTGTCTCTCTGTCTCTCTCTGAAGGAAGAACTGCGGCTTCTCATCTGTCCTCTACATGCAGAAGTGAGTCTGTCTGTCTCTCTGTCTCTCTCTGAAGGAAGAACTGCGGCTTCTCATCTGTCCTCTACATGCAGAAGTGAGTCTGTCTGTCTCTCTGTCTCTCTCTGAAGGAAGAACTGCGGCTTCTCATCTGTCCTCTACATGCAGAAGTGAGTCTGTCTGTCTCTCTGTCTCTCTCTGAAGGAAGAACTGCGGCTTCTCATCTGTCCTCTACATGCAGAAGTGAGTCTGTTTGTCTCTCTGTCTCTCTCTGAAGGAAGAACTGCGGCTTCTCATCTGTCCTCTACATGCAGAAGTGAGTCTGTCTCTCTGTCTCTCTCTGAAGGAAGAACTGCGGCTTCTCATCTGTCCTCTACATGCAGAAGTGAGTCTGTCTCTCTGTCTCTCTCTGAAGGAAGAACTGCGGCTTCTCATCTGTCCTCTACATGCAGAAGTGAGTCTGTCTCTCTGTCTCTCTCTGAAGGAAGAACTGCGGCTTCTCATCGGTCCTCTACATGCAGAAGTGAGTCTGTCTCTCTGTCTCTCTCTGAAGGAAGAACTGCGGCTTCTCATCGGTCCTCTACATGCAGAAGTGAGTCTGTCTCTCTGTCTCTCTCTGAAGGAAGAACTGCGGCTGACTTTAGACTCACGTGAGGCAGACAAGTGCAGAAAATGTGCTTTAGCAACATACAATAGAATATATCATATTTGTTAAAGTGCAGTGTTCGTTTCTTCTGGCCACAGGATCTTCCGTTCCCATGCAGCCTCAACCATTACTCTGAAGGACTGCGGCACTGGGAACCAGTTAAACCAGCAGTGAAAGGACATGACAGAGGGTGATAGTGGTACTGGTATCTCACTGATGTTACCCTGATCACACACAGTTGTGCTCAAAAGTTTACATCTCATTGCAGAATCAGAAAAATATGAATAAACAAAATAAGAGGGGGTTATTGTTGTTTTTAGTACTGTGCTGATGAAACTATTCCACTTTACATATGTTTATATTTAGTCAAAATTATAGAGGTAAAATCTACTTGCTTTTATAGTATTTGGTTTTTTAGATTTAGAATATAGTTCAGTATAATATTACTGTAGAGATGCTGCAAATTTCTGTCTTATTCAGTTTTGATTTATGTTCGGTTTTGAACTGAAGTTGAACTGTTCTGAAAAGAGAATGTAAACGTGTGTAAACTGGCCTGTAGAGTTTTGCTGGTGTTTGTGTCCGAGTGTGAGATGAACTTATTGAATGTATTTTGTGCTGAAACAAAGATAAATCCCACATAGACTGATGTTGTGATCGCTGTTTGAAGCGTTTCATAAAGTGACTTTAGTTTCGAGAAACGAGTGAAAAACTGTGACATTAATATTGAACACTAGAGGGAGACACAGGATAATTAATAAGTTAATCTGTTTCTATATCTTTCAATGGAAATAAATGCAAGTATGATGAACTGACAATATAGTTTTATATAATTAGTGTACAGAGAAATCTATTAAATCCAAGAATGAATGTATTTATTTACTTTTTCTAACATGATATCTTAATATAGCAGTTTGCTCAGTGTAGTACTTCTGCATTCCAGCATTATTATTATTTCTGGAAAAATAACTAAATTCAACATTCAAACATTCAAACTAAATGAAACACATAAATGAAAATGAATATCTGTGAGTCTGTTAATGAATCTATCCTGCATGTATATCACCAAAAAACATTAACAAGGAATAAATGCAATAACTATTTTGATAAAATAATATGACCATAAATCCACAAAGACTCATTTCCTTATATGTGTGGCTGTTAGTGTTGATGACGGTCTCTTTAAGCGTTGCCAGGGCGACCGTGTGTTGTGTTTCCGCCTTTGCTCAGCGCATGCGCACGGAAGAGTCGCCCGTCCGAGGTATTTGGCGAACAAACATTTCGTGACTGTCATTCGCGATGGCGCATTACAGAGTGAGTAAATAAAACTCGACATTTATACATGTAAAGATGCTGTTTAACTAGAACAGAAAGCATTCGAGCTGTTGTTTAGCTTTTAAAAGCTAACGTTATATCTTTCACGGACGCAGTGAAAGAACGTAAACTTTAAACTCACAGTATAAATGTGTGATAAAGTGTGTGTTTGGGTCGTTTGTCTTCGTTAAAGCCGCTGGTGTTTTAGTGTCGGTTCTCCTGAAGTTCACACAGCTGAACAGAATCTCATTAACTAGCGACACTAACAAACACAATACTGACTCAAATACTAGACACTTGATACAGAATCTGACAAAGTGACATTTAGACACTTTTTAAATGTTATTCAACTGCTCTAATATGTGTGTGTGTGTGTGTGTGTGTGTGTGTGTGTGTGTGTGTGTGAGTGAGTGAGTGAGTGAGTGAGTGAGTGAGTGAGTGAGTGAGTGAGTGAATGAATAACTGTGTTCTGTGAATCCTCTCTAACTCACAGCTGAATGTGTGTGAGTGTTTCACCTACTTCAGCTCGAGATTGGGGAAAGTTACACACTTTGTTCTGAAGTGGAAATAGTTAGAGTGTTCTTCTGTGGTGTGATGTTTGCAGGCCTCCGAGTCGAAGCGAGAGCAGTTCAGGAGATATCTGGAGAAGGCCGGAGTCCTCGACAGTCTCACCAATGGTAAAATCACTCATCAAATCAATATTGATCAAACAACTTTTGCATGCAGCTGATTTGACCTTCTGTATTTCAGTCTTGGTGGCTTTGTACGAGGAAACGGAGAAACCCAACAATGCCTTGGAGTATCCTTTACCGCCACTGAAACCAAACGCTTCTGTGCTGTTCTGAGACTAGAATCTGCTCAAATCTGCTGATCTGAGACCAGAATCTGCTCAAATCTGCCGTTCTGAGACCAGAATCTGCTCAAATCTGCCGTTCTGAGACCAGAATCTGCTCAAATCTGCCGTTCTGAGACCAGAATCTGCTCAAATCTGCCGATCTGAGACCAGAATCTGCTCAAATATGCTGATCTGAGACCAGAATCTGCTGTTCTGAGACCAGAATCTGCTGTTTTGAGACCAGAATCTGCTCAAATCTGCTGTTCTGAGACCAGAATCTGCTCAAATCTGCTGTTCTGAGACCAGAATCTGCTGTTCTGAGACCAGAATCTGCTCAAATCTGCTGTTCTGAGACCAGAATCTGCTCTCGATCTCGTCTCCACAACAGCTCATTCTGTTTAGACTAATGTAAAGCAACACTAGATCCCACTGTTTAACGTAACCGCACTTACATTCAGCTGATCAAACACGCCGTATTTTTATCATGCTGCACAGAGTTAATTTCAATAAAAATTTGATTTATGAATAACAAGTTTGTGAATGCAATGCTATGAATAAATAATATATTTAAATAACTTCTAACTGTTACGCCCAAGCTTGTGTCGAATTAAAGACATTGAATTAAATGACAAACGTGTAGTAATGTGTTTTAACAAAGACTGAAGTGAGTGTGGTTTACATGGAGTCAGTGTGAATGTGTGGAGGGATTACCAGCCTTAACTAACCCTAACTCCAGTTTCATCAAGCATCACCTGGGCGTCGCAGGACCGGAGGAGGACGACTCGGAGACTCTGCGTCTGGAACTGACTGACTTACAGAAGAAATATGAGCAGCTCCTGGCAGAGAACAAGGATCTGAGAAACAGGGTGAGATGATTACACCGTTACCACCTTCACAGAAGCTCAGGTTCAGCCTCATGTTCCCTGGAGTTCTGAGTGTTAGACAGCTTCAGCTCATGGTGTGTGTGTGTGTGTGTGTGAGAGAATGACTCTTGTTTTGTGACCTTCACCCACAGCTCCTGCAGTACGAGCCGGCGCAGGAAGAAGCAACAGAATAAAACCTCGTTGACATTTTGAAATTTTTCTTTGCATTAGTAAAAAATATTATTTGTTCATTAGTGTTTGTTTTGTAACCCAATGTCTAAGAAGTGGCAATTTATGTTCAACAAATTTGTGCCTGATATTTAATAAAATAAAATTTTTGCACTGTTCTTGATTTGTGGATATTGGTATAATAATATTAGTAGAGATTTATGAAACTACAAACACACAATTTATGTTTAACTTACAACATTAGTTATACACTTGAAGAACATATTAAAATGCATATTTAAAGACTTTAAATTAGACCTTGAAGCTTTAATGTAAAACTTTATTAAAAACAATGCTTCAGAACGTTTCTTAGATGAACTCGGTCCCGTATTTCAAATATGTTCACCTTAAACTACTTTAAACTGTTAGTGACTGAGTAAATCACGTACAGTATAAGACGACGCTCTTGCAGGACATAAGACGACGCTCTTACAGGACATAAGACGACGCTCTTACAGGACATAAGACGACTCTCTTACAGGACATAAGACGACGCTCTTACAGGACATAAGACGACTCTCTTACAGGACATAAGACGACGCTCTTGCAGGACATAAGACGACGCTCTTGCAGGACATAAGACGACTCTCTTACAGGACATAAGACGACGCTCTTGCAGGACATAAGACGACGCTCTTACAGGACATAAGACGACGCTCTTGCAGGACATAAGACGACGCTCTTGCAGGACATAAGACGACGCTCTTACAGGACATAAGACGACGCTCTTGCAGGACATAAGACGACGCTCTTACAGGACATAAGATGACGCTCTTACAGGTTTCTTGTACATACAGAATCAACTTCTTTTAGATGGTTAGAACAGTTTGTGGAGGATCTTCTGTTCCAGCGAGTCCATGATCCTGAGCTCAAACACACGTCCAGTTCTTCAGAGACCCGTATCTGTACGCGAACATGCTTTATTATTACAGTGATCTTTACAATCCTTCACAAATCTGTAAACAGTCTAAAACACTCTTATGCATCTTCAGTTTAACAGTTACATTCGTTACACAGCCTCCTCGAACAACCCTCCCTGCCTAAAGTGCGCAACATAACCCTATATATGAGATCTGTGTGTTGATTTTGGAAAAATATTGATCAAACTTTTTACATTTTAATTGTCAAATGTATTTGAAGGCGAGACAGGTGCATTGCATTGTGGGAAATAATCCCTTTGTAGCTTTGCCTCGATAGTTTGATGCATATGTTTGCCTACCCTTACAGAGTCTGCAAGATGATTATGATTTAAAAAATTGAGATAAATATGATACATTTTTTTGTTCAGTATGACATTTTCTCTCATATTTGCATAAATTCTGCAAGGGGGTTATAAACTAAGAGTATACAAACTCACAGCATGTACTCGCTCCTCTCTGTACTGTACACATCACTGTTCACACTGAGATATGTCTGCCAATCAGCGATGGTTTCAGCTAAAAACATATTTACATCTAGAAGAACATGCAGCCACGAGTCCTCGTTCTAGAAGTTAAACATTTAAACCCACTATAAGGGTCCAGGAAGAAAATAATGCTAGACTAGAATTTAAAGATATAGTTCACCCAAAAAAAGTTAATTGTCATCATTTACTCGCCCTCATGTTGTTCCAAATCTGTGTCACAAACCAGTTTGGTTCCCATTGGCTCATTTTATGGACCAAAACAAACAACAACAAAAAAACTAAATAACACTAAGACATTTACATGATGACGGAATGATCATTTATTTGGGTGAACTATCCCTTCACCAAAGCAAAACAAAATCTTACTTGAGAGACAGAAACCTGTTATGTGACCTATAGGGTTAATAAAAACACAGGAGAATATCTTGAGTATCTTCAGATCAGCCATTAGGGTTAATAAAGACGAAGGTGTATTACACACAGTAGAGTATCTTCAGATCTGCCTAAAGTGTTAATAAAGACACAGGAGAGTATCTTGAGTATCTCGAGTATCTTCAGATCTTTAGGTCTGCTCGTCTGCTGCTGCTGGATGCTCTCTGTCGGCCCGGAGAGAAGCTGGGACTCTCCACAGAACTGTGGTGCCGTGACCCAGAGCTCAGCTCCGCCACAGAGTCGGGTGTGTGTGTTCTGCCGGCTCTCCTCAGGTCGGACCTGGACACGGCCCGTCCGCAGCGAGTCCTCATGCTCGGGTCGGCCTCAGGCCCGGCGCTGGAGTCTCCGCTGTCCGACCCGTTGCTCTCCATCACGGTGCTGCAGTTCCAGGCCGGGCTCACTCTCTGCTTGCGCAGCGCCGTCGGGCCGGGCAGAACCGAGCTCTCGGACTCGAGCACCAGCGGAGAGCGGGTCCCGCTCGTGTTGTTGGAGTTGCTGTTGCGCTCCAGCGGACTGAGAATGAGGTCCCGGTTCTCCCTCTGCGGGTCCAGACCCGGCTCGCCCTTGACCGGGACGAAGGCGCAAAGGGGGTTGATGAGCGCAGGGTAAGTGGGGCCGTTGCCCTGTTTCTCCAGGAGCGGAGCGAATCCGCCCGGGACCGTGGGGATGGTGGCTTTCCGCCCCTGGTTCACACACGCCTGATGCACCACTGAGTTCTTCTTGCCGTAATAATCTCCCAGGTCATCTTTCAGCTGAGGATAGTAGTCCAGGATTCCCGTCTTCAGCTTCTTGTATGCGAGATGCAGGATCTCCATCAGGCTGAGGAACAGGGACACTGCTGCGATGCCCTGCATGAACACCATGAACACGCTCTTCTCCGTGGGCCGAGAGACGAAGCAGTCCACGGTGTTGGGGCACGGCTCCCGCTCACACTTGTACAGCGGCTCCAGGTGGTGCCCGTACAGCAGGTACTGGCCCAGCATGAAGCCCATCTCCACCACGGACCGGGTCACGATGTGGGCCACGTATGTCCTGAGCAGAGACCCCCGCAGCGGAGCCTTGTTGAGCTTCCCGGTCTCCAGCTGCCTGAGCTCCCGCTCGACCCGACGCCGAGGCTC
Organism: Leuciscus idus; assembly: GCA_021554675.1. Classification (NCBI taxonomy): domain Eukaryota; kingdom Metazoa; phylum Chordata; class Actinopteri; order Cypriniformes; family Leuciscidae; genus Leuciscus; species Leuciscus idus. The sequence goes on along the minus strand of CM038628.1, from coordinate 46,686,369 downwards.
CAGAACCTCCAGGTCCATGGTCTCCAGCTCCCGACGCAGGGCCACTCTCTTGCAGTGCCGCTCCTTCTCCAGCACACGCAGCCGGTATATGGCGTGACCCATGTAGACCAGCGAGGGCGAGGACACGAAGATGACCTGCAGGACCCAGTAGCGGATCAGGGAGATGGGGAAGGCCTGGTCATAGCACACGTTGTGGCAGCCGGGCTGCTCTGTGTTACAGATGAAGTCGGACTGCTCGTCGTTCCACACGTCCTCGGCCGCCACGCCCAGAACCAGCATGCGGAAGATGAAGAGGATGGTGAGCCAGATCTTTCCCACCATGGTGGAGTGGATGTGGACCTCCTCCAGAATTCCCCCCAAGAAGTTCCAGTCCCCCATCCTCCTGACGGGCCGAGAAACAGCTCAGTCGCGCACACAACACATACCATACTGTACTTTAACACGGGCTACAGCGCCAAAACATGCTGACAAGTGCCGTCTGTGTAACCTTACTGAGATCTGGAGGCACGTCTATCAATATGAAGCTGAAAAATTATAACAAAAGTTCACAGACGATAAAAAATTAGCAGTACTCACCATTTGAAATAGTCACTTCTCTCAAAGATATAAAAATGTTAAATGAGAAAAACTGAATCCAGCTAATGGCATGATCAAAATACATCTGCTTCACTACTAGCTGAAAGAGACACTGGTTTGTCAAATGTAGGTCGCTGGTGACTTTATATCCTGGAACAAGTGATCGATGTGGTGTGTTGCGTGCCGTGCAGCTGTAGAGGCCTGAGGGTCATGTGGACACTGACCGAACCTCCGCTGAGACAGACAGCACCACTGAGGGTCATGTGGACACTGACCGAACCTCCGCTGAGACAGACAGCACCACTGAGGGTCATGTGGACACTGACCGAACCTCCAATGAGACAGACAGCACCACTGCAGTCACGCAACTCACACTGGGAGAAGCTTTCACGGTTTATTCATCAGATTCAGCTGTTAACTGAAGAGACTCGCTCAGGTTCTGCTTGCCTCAATATGTAAAAGCAAAAACAGCAACCCATGCGTGCAGTTACAGGCTGATGGAGTCTGTGAGATTAACTAGTTCTCCATTTGTCGATACTTATTATCCTCATTAATGATCAATCGGTCATGTCCGATTTCATACATGAACTGCTCTCTGATCCCAATCAAGATTTTCCCTCAAGCCGATGTCTGTCAATGTTTTTAAACCCATCTCTGAAGAATCAATGGCCAGAGAGCACAGCGATGTTTTGAGTGGGCGGAGCTTCAGCACCTCAGCCAATCAGAGGCAATAGATCGTGGGATGGGTTTTGTTGTCGTGAAAACAGCCTCATTGATTTGCCGCTTTTATATGCAAGTGGCAGTTCTATTCCACGCAAACTACGATCACGTAATGCTGAGGGGTCACGAGGTCACCGGTTTATGTGACGCGTGTCTTCAAAGGACACTCGTGTAGAGAACATTACTATTCAAAGGACAGAATAAAGTATCAGCATTTTATGATCAACTTCTTGTTTGATTAGACAGGAAATTATTTCCTTCATGTTATTCCAAATTGTAGTTTTTCTAAAAGTAGAACATGAACATATTCTGATTGAATAAAGAGCTTCTTTTTTTTTAAGACAATTTTCAAAATATCTTTTTAGTTACAGTCCTAGATTTGGAAGGAATGAGGGTGAGTCAATAAGAAAAAGTAAATTTGAGGGTTTTGGACACTCACTCAGAAGGCTAAACGCTCTGTTGTGTGACATCACACATGTAAGAGGGATCAATTACCAGTCAATCTAGACATTAAAACACAAGTACACAATGTGCTAGTAAGATCTGAGGATAAAATGAGATCAACAACAAACTGATGCACAAGAAATTTATTTCATTTTGAGGTTACATGTAAAAGGCCTGCAGATTTTAAAAGTAAAAAACACATCCGAGACACTCATGGAAGACCGTTTTAAATGGATGGCCATTACTGGTCAACTAACACAAATCTCATACAAAAATATTGAAAGCCATATTCATCTCTCATTCTGTCTCAAATGCAGCTGCGCTTGTGAACTAAACCCAGAAGACGTCTCTCGCTGAAAACTTGCAGCCTATCAACAGACATGTGAACGCTTGCTAAAACTGGATGTAGGTTGACTCTCTCTCCATATTAAAAGAAATAGACTGACAGCTGAAACTGGCAGGTTTATGACCGCTTTATACACCTTCACACTGCATCCCAAACACTAAACCGAGAAAAACAAAAGAAGAAAACCCATTGAGGACTCAAAGCTGTGGGACTCTAATGCCCCCAGGACTTGCGCCCGGCCCAGGAGCGCGAGCGGGACCGTGAGCGGGACGGGGAGCGGGACCGGGACGGGGAGCGTGTGTGTGTCTTGCCCAGAGCAGAATCCTGGTTCTCCGAGTGGAAGTCGTTGGCTTGACGTGGGCTGATGGACTTGGACCGGGACCGAGCCGCGTCAGACTCTCTGCGTCCGGGCCGGGCCTTGGAGTGAGAGGGACTGCGGGAGCGCTCGTCGCCTCGAGAGCGGTGGTGTTCACGCGCAGACGGCCGGTGCCTGAGGATCACATGACCATTACAACGTAAACGGTATGTGAAAAAGTATAGCGTTGCTTTTATATCAGGCCTATTGAACCAGGCAAACAACAGGATATAATACTCTCATTTACAGTCAACATTCAGTAAATGCACATCTATTTAATTTAAATCTCGGAATATTTAATAAACATTTAATTTCACAAACCTGTACGATCGTGTTACTGTGTGACGGTCAGTTCAGCTTTACTGGAGACACATAATCGACTCTATATTCTTGATTTTAAAATCAGCTGTGCTATATCCAGTGTTCCCTGTGTGCTGTGTGTCTAATATTCCCCAGATTACTGAGTGCCCCGTCACAGCGTTTACTTCCTTTACTCATATATTTTTGAACAATTACTTTATTTGTGAAAAATACTGTAATAAAATTACAGAATCAACTGCCATCTAAATTAGAATCAAGTTTATTTTTTACATTTATTTTCATGATTATTTGTAATTTATTAAATATAAATTCAAATGAATATAAATTATATAAATTATTATGTATTGGCAACCCTGCTCTCCAAGATATGGTCTAATCTTAGGGTGACTGTCAGCTCGTCCGCATCATCACAGAGTTAGACGCAGGGATCCCGATGACATGATCTGACATAACTACACATATAAACCCCAACAGAACAGATTCTGCTGGAGACACAGATGTTTAGATGGAGACGTGATCCAGGGGTTTCAGCTGATCTAAAATAAAAACATGTCTGTGTGGAAGATGGAAATATTTAATAATAATAGTTATTTTTGCTTTAAATATGGTTATCATAAAAAACTGATACCATTGAAATTTCATAATTCCCGTCAACAATTTCAATATAAAAAAAATAAAAATAAATCTAATACTAGCCTAACTGAAGTAAAAAAATAAAATCTCTCAAGGTCACTGAAGACAGTGACAGAAGTAGACGCTGAAAGATCTAGAACAAAGACACATCTGAAATAACCCAGCCTGAAGAACCTCAAGCACTAAACAAGAAATACTTCAGGAACTGTATAAAGCCGAGTTCATCAGCTGACTCCAACACGCCTGACTGGAAGCTTCTGCAGAGCTTGATTATCTGGTTCAGCTGAACTCTGACACCCTGATATACAGCAATCAAACATATAAAACACTGATTAAAGTGATTAAAGGTACTAAAGTGACAGAGTTTGATCAAGATTAGTGACAGACGGCAGCAGGGTTATTAGGCTACTATCACTTTAAGACCACCTGCACTGATCTAATATACTGATACACACACTTTCTTTCTCCACTGTTTACATTTACTTAGCACATATAGACATGTTTATGAGGATCCTCACAGCGACAGGCATTTAAACACTGTGTGTGTGTATGTGTGTGTGTGTGTGTGTGTACGTCACTGTTCAAGCCCAATAAGGCGTCAGTATGACGCGCTGTATGCATTTCAGGTGTGTGTCGCTCATGAACCGCCTCAGACAACACGCATATACCAAAAATACTTCTCTTCAGCTGCTTTAGGTGGTATAACGCACTTTTCACAAGATGTAAAATAAGTGTCTGATGTCCCCAGAGTGTGTATGTGACATTTTAGCTCAAAATACCACACAGATATTTTTATTTAGCATGTTAAAGTTGTCACTTTTTGAGGGTGAGCAAAAACACTTTTTTGTGTCTGTCCCTTTAAATGCAAAAGAGCTGCTGCTCCCGGCACAGGGGGCGGAGCTTCAACAGCTCTCGTGTTAACAGAACCTCACACACACATGCACTTAAAATGTAAAAAACGTTTTGCCTTTTATGTTGAAACCGGAGTCAGACAATGATGGAGAGACTCAAGAAGTGACAACATGTAGACAACATTTCTGAATGGTTAGTTGATGAATTTATGTAGCTTGTCATGATAATCTATAAATCACGTTCCTGGGGCGGGGCTCATGTAAATTCTTGTGTAGTTTTTGTAGTTCCTACCAGCCGTTTGTTGTAGTCCTTAAAAAGCAATTTCTTTAAAAGAAAATCTCTCTCTTTGCTGTGAACTTTGAGCGTCGTATCTTTGCAGATGTTGTTTATGCTCAAACAGGGACATTACACACTAACTACAGTTAGATATGTGAAATCATAATCAACCAGCCCTTTAAAATCACTCGTTTTTAAATCGCAAGACTTCGAAGCATTAATGTGTTCATTCATGATTTCTGTCGTTCTTTAAAGCGGAAACAAGTGATTGGCTCATGTGCGCTACAGAGATCTGTGTGACTTCACGCAACTAGGGCTGAAACGATTAGTCGACATTATCGACAAAATATCTTTGTCGTCGAGTAGTCGTGTGATCTCACGTGGCCTAATGTAAGGGCCTGCAATATCGCGGTTTGACCACGACGGCGCTGTAGCGCTAGAGTGTAATGCTATTGCGGCAGAAGAAAACAGCGCGAATTATGACGGAGTGCAAACGAATCCGAACTAGCTAGGTGTGTGAAAGTTCCACAAAACTTACCCTAACCCAAACCAAGAATGCTGTCGTGTGCAACACATGCCAGGCGGAACGAGCTTTCCACGGGAGCACAGCATGCATGTTAAAGCACTTAAAGAGGAAACACCCCGGCACGAGACGAGCCGGTGAGAGGTGAGCGTTCTCCAGCGGGAGATCAATAACTAGCAGTAAATCTCTTTATTAGAGAATGCAATACTACTAACAATAGTAATAATATTAACAATAATAATATAATTACATTAATGTGATGATTTATTTTTGCATAGAATACAGCTTGATCGAGCTCAGGAATCAGGGCTGTTCTTATTAGTGTAACACTATTAGGGTATTACAGTCTTATCATCACTTGCCTGTATTATGTTCCATATTCATGAAGACTTACAAAAGCAGATGTTATGAAGAATATCATGTGTTACTTTTTCATACTGTAAAGTAAAAGGTGAATGAGAATGTCTCTGTCAGCTCAATTGCCATGTCAATTCTTTTTTAATTTTATACTTATAATAATTGTTTGCAGATTAAGTTTGTCTGTAATGCAGCGGATTTTTTTAAACAATGGGTTAGAGAGCATTAGTGTGTGATTTGAGTTGGACAGAAATCTGGAAACTTAAAGAGAATGACATGTTTAGTTTGCTTTTCTAAAGCTGAAGTGATTTTCTTTTTTATATATTATAGTTAGAATATGTATAACTCAGTTTTAACTAATTGAAAAAGTTGAATAATCGTTCCAAACTTACTGATTAGTCGGCGAAATAATCAACGTTTAGTCGATTAATCGTTCTAATAATCGCTAGATTAATCGATTATCAGAATAATCGTTTGTTGCAGCCCTACACGCAACAGAGCGTCGAGAGCATCTAATTAGCCTAGTTTACAGAGCAATCCCTTCATTAAGCGACTAGTTGCTGGTATGATGAAATCTAAGCCCTGTCTCGTAACAGAAGGTCATATTTTGATTAGAAACCCCATAAGATTTTCCTGAGATGTTTATTTTTGACAAACAATCGTTTCCTGAATTTGAGAGCCAGCAGTGAAGCTTCTCTGAAAGGTCAGTGGATTTACCTGTCGTGTTCTCGACTGCGGCTGCGTCTGCTGTGGGGTCTTCCTCTCGAGCTGCTGGGAGAAACACACGTCACACAGAGCTACGGTTCTCCACAGAGGTCATGTGACAGAGCATGTAGGTCATGTGACGGAGGTCACGCAGGTCATGCGATGGATCACAGAGATCATGTGACAGATGTCATGCAGGTCATGTGACGGCGATCATGCGACGGAGATCATGCGACGGAGATCATGTGACGGAGGTCACGCAGGTCATGCGATGGATCACAGAGATCATGTGACAGATGTCATGCAGGTCATGTGACGGAGATCATGCGACGGAGGTCATGCGACGAGATCATGTGACGGAGGTCATGCGACGGAGGTCATGCGACGGAGACCATGCGACGGAGATCATGCGACGGAGATCATGCGACGGAGATCATGCGACGGAGATCATGCGACGGAGGTCATGCGACGGAGATCATGCGACGGAGGTCATGCGACGAGATCATGCGACGGAGATCATGCGACGGAGGTCATGCGACGGAGATCATGCGACGAGATCATGCGACGGAGATCATGCGACGGAGGTCATGCGACGGAGATCATGCGACGGAGGTCATGCGACGGAGATCATGCGACGGAGATCATGCGACGGAGATCATGCGACGGAGATCATGCGACGGAGGTCATGCGACGGAGATCATGCGACGGAGATCATGCGACGGAGGTCATGCGACGGAGGTCATGCGACGAGATCATGCGACGGAGGTCATGCGACGAGATCATGCGACGGAGGTCATGCGACGGAGATCATGCGACGGAGATCATGAGACGGAGGTCATGCGACGGAGATCATGCGACGGAGATCATGCGACGGAGATCATGCGACGGAGGTCATGCGACGAGATCATGTGACGGAGGTCATGCAGGCAGTGTTGTATAAAGTACTAGAAAGCAATACTTGAGTAAAAGTACAAGTATCGTACTAGAAAAAGACTTGAAGTAGAAGTGAAAGTTACCTTTTAGAATATTACTTGAGTAAAAGTCTTAAAGTATCTGATATATACTGTACTTAAGTATCTAAAGTAATTTTCTGATATTTAATGTACTTAAGTAATTGAAGTAAAAGTTAAAAAACATTTTTTTAAAAGCAAGCGGTTAGAACTTTAGGTTTGTGAACTTTATTGTGGCTTTCTTATAGTAAAGCATATTCAGGGTTCCAACTTCCCATATCTTCTTAATCTCACTCATCAAATCAAAATCACAGTCTTTTCCAGGACTTTTCAGGCACAATTCTCTTAAGTTCAAAGAACAAACAGCATATTTTTAGAGCTGACATCAAAGGAAAAAAAACTGAAACAGAAATTTCACTTTTGTATGAACTTAAGGTAAAAATGAAAAATAAATAAATAACCTATTTCTTAAAAAAAAATAATAATAATTACCTGATGGTAGGGAGAATATTTTGGTCATGTGGTATGAGCATTTGTAGGGCTTACTCCCCAGGTCACACACAGCAACATAAGCCCAACATTATCCTATAACCACTGAGTTTTGAGTTAATTAACATAAAAGGAAATCTCAAGTTTGACAAAACGTATGATGCTTTTAAAGACGTGAATAGCCCTTAACACTTTCTTTCTAACCTGCCACTGATTAACGTAGCAGTTCTCAAAAAATATTTCTCAGTCTAACATTAGCCTACCTGAGGAAATATTCGGCCCGGCAGTTATGCTATACCAAAAACAGTTAAGCGTGTTTCAGTATTATGGACATGTCTTTGAGAGTTCTCTGTTGAATTTAAATCAAAAGGTAGGTGCTCGCATAGATATCGGTGCTCGTGCTTCCATGGCGGTTTCAGTTGTGCTTCCTCCTCCTTTGGCATGGCAACAAACAAGCATTACACTGGAGCGCGCGCCGTGCGGAGCGTGCGTAATGCAATCTAAGCAGTGATTCGCCAAACCTCCCTTATTGCAGTCGCACACATTTCTTCTGATTTTATTTTGTAGTAACGAGTAACGAAGATGCTGTGTTACAACACTGCATGCAGGTCATGTGACGGAGATCATGCAGATCATGTGACGGAGGTCATGCAGGTCATGTGACGGAGATCATGCAGATCATGTGACGGAGGTCATGTGACGGAGATCATGTGACAGAGGTCATGCAGGGCATGTGACCGTGGTCATGCGACGGATGTCATGTGACAGAGATCATGTGACCGTGATCATGTGACTCACTCTCGGGGGCTGTCGGACCGCCGGCGCCGTCTCTCGTAGGATTGGCTGCGTGATCTGCGTCTGTCACTGCGGCTGCGAGAGCGTCTGCGTCTGCCATCCCGTTCGCTGCGCGGAGACTGACGCTCCTTCGTCTTCATCTGACCGGGTGCTGAGAAACACA